>CAUYRT010049918.1:0-21242 GCA_963574885.1 Lepilemur ruficaudatus
AGTCCCAGCTACTCGGGAGGCTGAGGCAGAAGGATTGCTTGAGCCCAGGAGTTTGAGGTTGCTGTGAGCTAGGCTGATGCCACGGCACTCACTCTAGCCCGGGCAAGGGAGTGAGACTCTGTCTCAAAAAAAAAAAAAAAGCTGACATTTGAGGCAAGGCACTGTGGCTCATGCCTGTAATCGTAGCACTCTGGGAGGCTGAGGCAAGAGGATTGCTTAAGCCCAAGAGTTTGAGGTTGCAGTGAGCTATAATGATGCCACTGCACTCTAGCCCAGGAGACAAAGTGAGACTGTTGTCTCAAAAAAAAAAAAAAGAAAAGAAATAGCTGACATTCGATAACAAGATTAATCTGGTTTTGTACAAAACGTTGTATGTTTTGCCTAAGGGTTCATGATTATTAGCTTCCTCATGATCATGCATTAGAAATGGGTAGAAAATATTTCTTGCATTTTTTCTTAGGTGGTTCGAGGACACTACAAAGGTCAGCAAATCGGCAAGGTAGTCCAGGTGTACAGAAAGAAATATGTCATCTACATTGAGCGGGTGCAGCGTGAGAAGGCTAATGGCACAACCGTCCACGTGGGCATTCACCCAAGCAAGGTATGGTTCAGAGCTGAGTGGTGGTGGCAGCCATGTAGTGTAGCATTACTGTTATGGTACTACCTGCATGGGTGGCCGAGATAAGGACTTCCGGAGATAGGCCAGGCAGGCTCGATTGATACGGTGGCTTGATGATGTCATCAAGGATCCAGATTCTCCTCTTGTCTGTTTTGCCATCTTTGGTGGTAGCTCTGTCTTCAAATTGGTGGCACTTCTCCACTATATAATATTCAGATAGAAAAGAGAGAATATCTTGCCAGCCAAGGGATGATGAACAAATTTTCCCAACCCAAATAATATATCACTAAACTATGTAAACGTTCTCCTGAGAACCTCAGGAGTTAGTGGGTGGGAGGTTGGATAGCAGAGGAAGGAGCCCAAACTGCTGTTGTCCAAGGGAAGCTTTACTGTACAGGATGATTGTGGTTGTAAGTCTCTCTCCGTTCATGACCAGTCTAAGCAACGTAGTGTGACACAGCCCACCCCGCCATCTCTAGAAAAAATTAAAAACTAGCCAAGTGTGGTGGTGTGTGCCTGGAGTCCCAGCTACTTGGGAGGCTAAGGTGAGAAGATCATTTGAGCCCAGGAGTTCAAGGTTACAATGATCTGTGATCCCACCACTGCACTCCAGTCTGGGTGAGAGAGCAAGAACTTGTCTCTTTAAAAAAAAAAAAGAGCCCTTTCCACTTACAAAATAAGTAAATAAAGACCTATTTTCTCGCTTCTAATAGGTGGTTATCACCAGGCTAAAACTGGACAAAGATCGGAAAAAAATTCTTGAACGCAAAGCCAAGTCTCGACAAGTTGGAAAAGAGAAAGGCAAATACAAGGAAGAACTTATTGAGAAAATGCAGGAATGAATATAATCTTTGTGCAACCATGGTTTAACTGTAGATTTTTAGCCTAGTGTGTGTTTCTTTGGAACTGTTCAAAAATATCTCTGGAACATTCCATTTCCCTCCTGTTTTGTTGTTGACCTGTGGCTCTGTGTAAGTCTGCTTTTGTGATTTTGATTAATAATTTTATGAATAAAAATTGGAAATGTTTCCTAATTCCCAATAGTATTTGCATTGTTTGTAAATAAAATCCATCTTATTACCTATTCTCCTTCGCCAGTCTTTCGTGTTTATTGTGTTTAACGTGTGGAGCAACAAAATAGCAGTGGTGCAGTCTAGAGGCCCTGCTCTGCGTGGCCCCTCATTCTGGTGAGGTGGAAAGGGCAGGGCTCCAGTCCCTGATGCAGGGGTTTGCATACTCACGGGCCCCGCGGAGTGTGTGCTGCTTTGCACTCATGTCTCTCAGACCTGACACATCGTTCTCTGGCCTCCTGACTTGTATTTCCCCAGCTTTCTCTCCCTCATGCACCAACCAAACCAAATCATGTGCATCTCTCCGACCAGGCTCCCCTTCCCAAGGTCTTGGACTTTGCAAGTGCCGTTTCCACATGACTAAAATGCCCTTCTGCAGCTGAGAGAAGTGTGTGGGCAAGATTTGACTCACAGATTTGTTTGTCCTTACATTTTTATAATTTAAAAAAAATTGCAACATTTAAAATGTAGGAGAATCCACAGATTCCACCTGCTTTATCTGGCTGCATAGGTCCCTGTGTAGGTACCTGTCCCTGCACAGCACCGGGGGGAGCCAAGGGGCTGGCTGCTCCCTATCCCACCTGCTCTACTCCTGTACTTCGTTCCTGAGTCTCAGCTCTGTCTGCTCATTTTTCAAGATTTAGCTCCAGGACCACATCTAAAATCTTCCCCTGCCCCTGTGAAAAATAATCTATTGATTAAAATATGTCAAATAACCATTTCTGTCTTTCCAATAACAGCTTATCTGACAAAACTGGATTTTCTTTATAAATGTTGATTGAATCAGGGTGGTTTTCCAGTTTGACTGCTAAAGTGAACCTAGCTTAACAGTCCAAATCACAAGTGGCATAAGAGATGAAGTCAAGATATGAACCTCGACCTGATGGCATCAAAGGTCATTCACGTCCCACTTTAGCCAGCTGTCTCTGGTATTCCCTCCTTTACTCTGTCAGCCTTTTGTTGGAGTCTGATAAGGGTCTGGACGTTTTGTGGAACAGACGAGGACCTACATGTCTGTAGCAGTAATGGCTGTTTAGCGGGAAAAGCATCACCCGCTCTCAAGGTCTAATCCCAGCCCTGCCACTGGGTGGTCAACAAACTTTGAACAAGTTACTCATCTCTGGGCTTCTATTTTCTGAGTAGTAAAGCATGGTAATACCTACTCTGCCTTCCTATTTCGTGGAAGGTGCAAAGATAAAATGTCAAGATCAAATGGGGTATTTCTGAGCAAACTTTGAAAGCTGTGAGTATACAAATGTTAATATCACTACATTGTTCAGTTTATTTGTATTTCCAATTCTGACACTGACTGCACGCAAAGAGGCAATGATTTTTCATGAACAATCAGATCACAACCTACAGAACTCAGGATGTGTTCTGTGAGTTGGCATTGGTTTAAGGATAGACAGAATGGTATTGTCCTGGCTCCAAATGTTTTTGGAGCCAAAAATATTTGGATTCAAATCCTGTTTTGGAGGGGTCACTTTTATTTCTGTTTTCCTACATATGTAAAAAGCTAGAAATGCTTATCTTGAAGGTTGTGAAAACTGAAGTAGCAGTCCACCAGATTCACCTGCTCTTGGGTGCTTGCTAATATTAGCACCCTCTTGCCTAGAGATTCTGTGATGTAGGAGGCCCAAAGTGAGATATGTACACATGTATTTCTCACATGGACCTTGTGTAATTCTTAAAACTGGGTAAATTTGGAAAACTGGATCAGGACGAATGTAAAGTATATACACAGCATATAAAATAGAGTAGGTGCCTGCCACATGGCAGCTATTTAACAGGTTAACCAGTAAATTCTGTAGTTTGTATTTTCCAATTTGAGTTTTGTCTTTATTCTCAACCAACACATGTTCTAGGACTCCAAAAGTTGCTAAAAGTCAGATTTCATACTAGATTATAGCTCCTTACTATTTATTCTGATACCTGGTCTGAGCTCTAGGATCCAGTCGTTACTTTCATCAGTAAATTTAAATTATGATGTCTCCTAGGAATTAGAGTTGGCTTGTTTTCAGCAACTTATTCCAATACAAATGACAGATAAGAGCTTTGAGAGCTGTAATTCTCCCACAGGCATCCAAAGCATACCAGACTGCTTATGCTGAGCCAAGTGAATAATAGTGCATAATCAAGAGTAGGAACTTGGCCTCCATTTGAGTTCCAATCCCAGCTCTGTCAGTTCCTAGCTGTGTGGCCTTGGACAAATTGCTTAACTTCTCTGGGCCTCAGTTTTGTCATTTACAAATCGCAGATAAAACTAGTACCTACCTCATAGGGTTATCAGACTTATCACTTGAGATACTGTGCGCAAAGCACAGAGCACTCAGGAAATTCTAGCTATTGTCTTTTAGAGGAGGTTGGCACCGGGTTCGTTCACAGGAGCAGAGGGAAAAGTTTTTCTCTAGAGAGTTCTGACAAATGCTGTTTCTAGAATGAAGGGGAGGGTTTAAGGGCAGCAGTGATGCATTTTGGCTGCTGCAGAAAATAGGGACTCTCCAATGCCAGACGGGTGGGCCTGCGTGTCAAGGTTCAGGCCCCAGGGTACTAGCTTATTTCCCGGAATGACTGAATTAAACAGTTTCCGACTGACCTTTTCATCAAATTTGCAGATGTCCATTCCCTTGAGTGAGTCCTCTTGTGCTATTTAGGGAAGATGCCAAACTTTTTTTAAAGCACAAAATGAGGTTTATTAAGGAGAGAAAGGATAGGATTACAGAGCAAGAGCAAGATCTAGGTTTACAGAGTAAGAGCAACATATGTTCGCCACAGAATGGTGAACGGGCCACCTGTCATAACAAAAGGGCTGAAGATGCCAAACTTTTAAACTTCAGATAACTGCTTCCGAATGTCTGCTTTCATATTGCACTAGGGCATGAGACATGCAGCCACAGAGCTTGCGATACGAGTTGAGTAGGCAAGTAACTGAATATTCCAGGAACCACACAGCACTCCACTAACTGAGGGTCCACCACCCTCTGCTGATGCCACAGACTTTGAGCAGGCCCTATCTGGTGTTGACTTGGGTCTTTGTTCTTTTAGTTTTTGTTTAAAGATAAGTTATACCTGTTAACATTAATCTATTGTACATTTCAAAATAGTTAGAACAATTCAAATGTTCTTAGCAAACAGGAAGGATAAATATATAAGCAATGTGGGGGTCTGGAAAGAAATATTTCATCAAAGAAAATAAAGTAAAAAGATTAAATAAAAATTATAAAAGAAAAGATATTTAAGGTGATCGATATGCAAATTGCCTTGATGGGTTATATGAATGTATCAAATGATCACATTTACCTCAAAAATATGTACATCTATTATGCATCAAGAAAAAATAAATAAAAATACCAAAAAAGATAAGTAATATTTATATACGGTTCAAAATAAAAAGGTAAAGGAAAGTAAACAGTAAAAAACAAGTTTCCTTGTCCCCTTGACCCTCAATCACTCAATTCTCTCCAGGAGATAGTCACTGTCACCAATTTCTTTTGTATCCTTCCAGAAATAGTCTATACACATACAATTGAATATTTATTGAAAGTTCAATTCATGAAGTTTTTAAGAGAAAAGCAGGTCGTCCAAATTTAAACAGCCATATAAGGTTGATTCATTGCCCGAACACCATAATTACAATATAAACATGCACAGAGACTAGCCTTAAAAATAAAAAAAAAATGCACAGATATAAAATGTTCTTTGTCCATCAGAAAAAACTAAATCAACCACATCCCAGCCTAATCCTAGCAGGAGGACAGTTAGTTCTAGAACAGCCTTTCAAAGGTCTCAGGCAGTCAATATCTCTGTCTTGTAAAGTTGTGTGCAATTTTGTTTTTTTCTATGCTAACATATTACTTGAACTAGGAGAGGCAACATAGCTTAGTTGGAAGAACAGGAGCTATGACGAGCTGGGTTTGGATCCCAGCTCTTTCACTTAAAACAGCTATACTTTGGACAAGTTACGAATCTGAACCTTTCTTTTTTCATATGTAAATTTAATAATATCTATATTAGGCATTGTGAGCATTAAATGAGACAAGATAATTCAAAGCACCTAGTTCAATGTCTGGCATGTGGCAGTCACTCCAGCAGTGGTAGCTGCTGCATCAGCAGTGGCCATCCGCAGGGCATGCATTTATGCTGAGCAGATGACTACTGAATCAGCTTCTCCAGTAACTTCCAAGCCCCCAGATTAGCTTGAAAAGGAGCTTTTTCCCCCTCCATAGCTGGCTGAGGCTTTAATTTTGGAAAAACAATTTAATAGGGTTTTAGTTGAGGGCGTGGACAAGAGTGGTACCCCATGCACTACCCCCACCCCCACCAAGGGTATGCTGAGGGCTAGGACTGAGCCTCAGGTGGGTTTCCTGTTCCCTGCACCACCCTGCACAGCTGCCTCCCCCATGAGCTCTGGGGCAGCTGCAGGAGGGCATAGGCTGGGAGGGGTTGCAGTGGCCCTTCACTTGGGCAGAACATCAGAGGTCTCAGATGCCAGCTTCCCATAGTGGGTCTGAATCTTCTTCACGACCATGGCTGGCTATGGAGCAGCTGAAGGAGCTAAAGCCCCCACTAGAGCCAAAGCTGGGCTGGAGGAAGCTCAGGCCATAGTTGAGGCCAGAGCTTGCGAGGCCCCTGCAGGCCAACCAAGCCCAGCCCAGCTGAGTAGCCACTGGTGGTCTTCATGTGGATACTCATGTTCTGCATCCCAGACTCCAGCTGGCTCTCCTTGCCCTCCAGAAGCTTACAGTAGGTGGCAATCTTGATGTCCATGGCCAGCTAGATGTTCATCAGTTCCTGGTACTCACACAGCTGCTGCGCCATGTCCTGCTTGGCTCCCTGCAGAGTGGCCTCTAGCTCCACCAGCCTGGCATAGGCGGCCTTAACAGCCAGCTACTCGGGAGGCTCAGGAAGTAGGATTGCTTGAACCCAGGAGTTCCAGACCAGCATGGGCAACACAGTGAGACCCCATCTCTAAAATATAAAATAAGATAAAAAGAAATTAAAACATGAAAATTTTAACATATTTATTTTAAATTCATTTAAAAAGAGCAGTGGAAACAACCCAAGTGCCCATCAATACATGAGTGGATTAATAGAATGTGGTATATGTATACCATGGAGTACTATTCAGCTATAAGAAACAACGGTGATATAGCACCTCTTGTATTCTCCTGGGTAGAGCTAGAACCCATTCTACCAAGAGAAGTATTGCAAGAATGGAAAAATAAGCACCACATATACTCACCAGCAAATTGGTATTAACTGATTAGCACCTAAGTGGACATATAAGAATAACATTTATCGGGCGTCAGGCAGATGGGAGGGGGAGGAGGGGATGGGCATACACATATATAATGAGTGCGATGCGCACCATCTGGGGGATGGACATGCTTGCAGCTACGACTCCGGGGTGAGCGGGGGGGAGCGAACGTAACCTAAACATTTGTACGCCCATAATATGTTGAAATTAAAAAAATAAATAAAAATAAAAAGAGCAATAATAAACCCATAACATGTTAACATAAGTAACATTTTTATGGAAAATAACTAACTTTTCCAAAACAAACATGTGTTACATTTGGCAAAATTCCTTAATGTCCTTAATGTCTGGCTTAATACAAGACAAATGAATTTTCATAATGCTCTGCATTCAATCTGTTGTGATGCTGTTTTGGATGAAGTATAGAAAGAAAATCCAGCCTCACACAGATTCAGTTAGAAAAGACCTGCTGGGATAATCTTAGGGTCTCCCCAGGAGTCCTCGGACCACACTGCTCAGAGTCTGATTTATTCCCCGAAGACCTTAAGCACCTTGAGGGCAGAGAATATTTCTTCTTGGGTGAGTCACTGAATCCGGACAGTTTTCATTTGGAACGAGTGATAAAATGTTTTTGACAGATTGACTGATAGAGGGAGCTATTGGCCAATAATAGCCCATGAATATACTACTGCGATATTAACTTTTCTCATTTCACAGAGAATGAAATTGACAGATTTAGACAGAACTGGTGCTGAAGAGTTACAGCCCTGCATTTCCCGACATTTCTTCTCAAAGAGGCTGCCTAGAAGGTGTCAGAGGTTAGTTACTCTACCTAAAGGGATCAATTGAAGAGAAAATATTTTCATTTATTTAAGAAATGGGAAAGACTTCAAAATTGCTAAAAACTGGAAGCAATCCAAATGTTCAGCATGGATAAATGAATAAACAAAATGTGGAATACTATTCAGCCTTAAAATGGAAGGAAATTCTGACACAGGCACAACATGGATGAACCTTGAGGACATTATATTAATCGAAATAAGCCAGTCATAAAAGGACAAATGCTGTATGATTCTACTTACAGGAGTAGTCAAACTCATAAGAGAAGCTAAAATGGTAGTTGCCAGGGGATGGACGAGGGAAAATGCGAGGTGGTTGTTTAATGGGTATGAAAAAGTTCTGGAGATTGGTTTACAACAATGTGACTACACTTAACCGTACGCTTAAAATTGGTTAAGATAGGCGTGGTGGCTCACGCCTGTAATCCTAGCACTCTGGGAGGCCAAGGCGGGCGGATCGCTCAAGGTCAGGAGTTCGAAACCAGCCTGAGCAAGAGCAAGATCCTGTCTCTACTAAAAATAGAAAGAAATTAATTGGCCAACTAAAAATATACAGAAAAAATTAGCCGGGCATGGTAGCGCATGCCTGTAGTTGCAGCTACTTGGGAGACTAAGGCAGAAGGATGGCTTGAGCCCAGGAGTTTGAGGTTGCTGTGAGCTAGGCTGACGCCAGGCACTCTAGCCCGGGCAATAGAGTGAGACTCTGTCTGAAAAAAAAAAAAGGTTAAGATGGTAAATTTTATGTCACATGTATTTTACCACTATTAAAAAGAGAGAAAGAGAGAGAAAGAAATAGGAAAGTAGGAGTGAACTTCTTTCTAATTTCCTTCTGGTTAATCTCACCCTTTCTTAACTATTCAATTCAGTTGCATGATTATTTATTGAACACATTCCATGTATAATTCTATGTATACATTCTATGTATAAACTATAGTGCTCCAGAAACAAAGATCAATTAAATGGTGCCTGTTCTCAAGGAGTTTGCTCTCTAGTACAGGGTTGGTCAAGATACACACACAATTACAAGGCCAAAGAGATGTGCTAACGGGATGAAATGGGTCTTGGAGAAGGCAGTGCTTGGACTGGAACTTAAGGACAATAGGATTTCCGTTGGGGCTAAGTTTTGGGAGAGCAGTATAAGAACAAAGGATACCAACTAGTTTCCTACATTGCTGGCCAGGTAAAGGCTCAGAATCATGTTTGAAGAGTTGGCACAGATGTTGAAGATCACTCCTCCAACTTCTCATTTAATTCAGGAGTCCATTCTACTTAATGAAGAAATAAATCAGGAGGTCATGAAATGTGGCTGCTGTAAGGAAACCATGATCCACAATAAAGCGCATTGGATTTAGTTTATAGATTTGCTTTCTAGCTTGCTTTTGCCTGTAAGCTTTATGAAGCTCCTTAACTTCTCTGAGAACTGGCTTCCGCCTGTGTTCCAAGGCTGTCTCATACTATAATAAACATGTGTGAAAATTCTCAGCAAGCATTAGAAACTATGTTTATCTTCTCCTTACTATTCTAATTCCCACTCTTCCAGGCTCAGGTGGGGACTAGCTGGCATGGAACGTCACACACGATCATCCATTCTACCTTCACACTACATCGAGTGTCCTGTTGCAAGGCCATGGGCTCCCCAGAATGTGAACTCCCTGAGGGGTGCCTGATTGACTTCTGTATCCTCAGGACCTGGCACAGTGCACAAGACATACAGTACAGCAGTAGTTAAGAGCACTGGCCTTTAAAATAATACCATCAGGCGTCAAATCCTGGCCCTGCCATTTACTATGGGCAAGATCCTTAACCTCCTCCCTGGGTCTCAGTTTCTTCAACTGCAAAGTGGAGATGATAATTACAACCACCTCATCGGCTGCAGGGAGTAGTTCAGGAGCGCATGCATTTAAAGTTCATGGCCCAGTGCTGACACACAGGAAGTCAGAATAGTAAATCACTATGTCTGTTGCATAAAAGGTAGCTAAGGCTGTAAATTAAGTACACTCCTTGGCTAGAAAACCTTGCTGAGCCCCTGGTGCCTAGACCCTCAGCTATACGGTTAGCGCCCCGACTCCCAGCCACTCTAGCCTCCAGACAAGTCAGGTGAGGGCGGGGCTCCGTCTCCGGGCGCCCGGGGGGCGGAGCTCGGCACGCCGGTCACGTGGGGCGTGGGAGGCGGGGCTCTGCGCGTGCTGGTCACGCGGCCCGGTGTTGACACTTCCGGGTGGGACCAAAGTGAGGCGGCGGGGCAGAGGCTGGCAGCTCCGGCGCAACCATGGCGTATCATGGCCTCACGGTGCCTCTCATTGTAATGAGCGTGTTCTGGGGCTTCGTCGGCTTCTTTGTGCCTTGGTTCATCCCTAAAGGTCCTAACCGGGGGTAAGTGCGCGAGGCCCGCCTTGGTAGTGACGCGCGGGGAGGGCCGGGCGGGCCTGAGCAGGGAAGGGGGCGACCCCAGCCCTGGTCAGAGAACCTTGCTTTGGTGCACCTGCATGCACCCCACACTCCAGGGCCGGGCCCCTGGCCCGGGGAGCTCCCTGGCTTCCTTCTCGCAGCAGCTTCAATGTTCTCGGCCCGAGCGTGAGGAGGGTGACCTTTGGCGGACCCTTTTTGGAAATGCGTTTTAGGGAATTTTTTCTCATCATAGTCCTGGGTAGGGAGGGTACAGTTAGAATTCAATGAAAATTGGGGTTCGTTCCTAGTCGACTTTCGCCCCTTTAGCCCTACCTTCCACCTACACGAGGCCACGTTTGCCTGAACTTTAAAGAAAAGGATCTAATAAATAGAAATTGCCTTCTCTGCTTCCTATGCTGTCGCAGTCGAGAACAGAGTAAGCTTGTTCAACAACGTTGAGCCCAGGCCTTTCATCTAGTGGGCGCCAGCAGGTAGCTGGGGCCTGATTAAGGCGAGATTAATTGCCAAAGAGCAGAAGGTATTGTTTAAAAACCCCTGCGTCATACCTTTTGGAGGGCGCTCCCGCTTTCCGTGAGTGTAATAAGTGCTTAGAATGATGGGCTAAAAAGATTTCTTTTTTCCGACTTCTTGGTTGAATAGAGCTTTGTCTATTTTGGAAGTAAACTTTAATTGTAGTATAAAATAGAGCCTTATCTTCAAGGGAGTCTTGGAACACCTTTCTGGTTCCCCTTTTGCTTTTTAGTCATTTTTTCCCTCAGCTCAAGATCATGTCGGGTGAAACACACTGAAATTTGTCAGAAACACCGTCTCTTACTTTATTCCTTGAAGGTAGCTTATAGTACCTGGTTTCACAGTACCTTGTATGCACAGTGGGAGCTCAATAAATATCTGTTGAGTGGATAGTTCTATTGCCTTTATTAAAGGAAAATAAATTTTATTACTTAATATTTTGTGACCTGAACCCCTTTTGCTCCCTGGAATAGACTTGTTTTATGCTTGTTACTTCTATTAGTCTAAAAATAAATCATAAATTTTTTGAGGAGGAAAAATGGTAGGCGAATTTATCATTTGTAAGAGAGGGTGCCACCTCTCTTATGACACCAGTTATATAGGGTCATCTCTCCAGGCTACAGTAGTTGTATAGTGTCCCAATTCTAGAATTATGAAAGCAGTTTGTATTAACCAAATTTAATTAGACTTGTTTTTCCTACTGGAGTTACAGAACTACAAAGTGCTTCTTTGTTGTGTTTATATCTTCAATTGTTTCATTACTTACTGTCTGCCTTTCTGGCCTTCATTCTCAAAAAAGCATTTATTAATGTGCTAGTAGCACTCACCATTTCTTTCCTAAAGACAACCCTCCCTCGTCTGATGCCATTGCTGTTTCCAGGGTAATGAAACCCCTTGTGTTTCTACTCAGTTTCTAGCCCCAGTGTCATGTGATTCAGGTATTTGACCTGCTGATGATATACAATCATGTGTTGCTTAAGGAAAAGGATACATGGTGAGGAATACATCGTTAGGGTCTTTGTGTGAATGTCATAGAGTGTACTTACACAAACCTAGATGGTATAGTCTGTTATGCACCTAAGCTATACGATATGGCCTATTGCTTCTAGGCTACAAACCTGTACGTCATGTTCCTGTCTTAAATACTGTAGGAGATTTTAACACAACGGTAAATATTTGTGTATCTAAACATATCAAAACAGAAAAGATACAGTAAAAATACAGTATATAAGATAAAAATTCCCATACACCTGTATAGGACACTTACCATGAATGGAGATTGTAGGACTGGAAGTTGTTCTGGGTAAGTCAGTGAGTGAACAGTGAGTGAATGTGAAGGCCTAGGACATTACTGCTATAGCCTTTATAAACATCGCACACTTAGGCTACACTAAATTTATTTTAAAAAGTAATTTCATTACAATGTTGCAATGTCTACCACATCACTAGATGATAGGAATTTTTGAGTTTCATTATAATTTCATAGGACCACAGTCAAACGTATGATCCATGGTTGACCAAAAAATCATTATGTGGCATATGACTGTACTTTCTTTGAGTAAGTTTGTGTATTTTTTGCTTCATATAGCTAAATTTGCCCAAAGTCATAGGTGCATGATGGTGAAATCCACTGAGGAATTGCTGGGCATTCTACTAGAGATCTGAGGTGCAAGAATTCTGAAATTGCTTAAAAAGGGTCCAAGCTCTAGGGAAGCACAGAGTCATTCTCTTTTATAATGACAACAGGAAGTATTAGCAATGGCTTCGTCACCTTGTTTCTTATTAAAATTACAAAAAATTCTGACTTCTATTACCTTGGCCCAGAAAAAACATGCATACAACTTCCTATTACATGTCTTGTTCTAAGGTAAATCATGTGATCCTGTTTAGTTTCAAGAATGTAGAAAATGCTATCCTACCATGTTCCAGAAAGAGAATCAGAAATATTTGTAATAGCGGTAATTAACCTCATACAATTTCAGGCCTTGTTTTGTTTGTTTGTTTTAAGTCTTCCTTCTATGACCTCAGGTAAAGGAAAAGGGGTCAAATGATGATTATCTGTACTCCAGTCCAAACATTGAAAATACCTATTTACCTCTGAGAGCTTCTCCCTTATTTACTAAAGACCAATGCCACTCCAAAATGTCAGAGCATGGAGGACTCTGGAAATTACCCTTTGACATGATAATAACTAGGACATCTATCCTAGTGGTTTCCATTCCTGTCATCCTCTTGGTATTACTTGAAGCACTTCTTAAATATAGACCTGGAGTATCACTTCAAGAGATCAAGATTGAGTCAATCTGACATGAATACTATAAACACATTTTAACACAGTCACTCCCTCCAACAGGTTTCCAATGTAGCTACCTGAGGGCTGTAATTTGTATCCAGAGAAAAATGTAACAGTTCTCAGCTTCCTTGATTCTCAGAACACTCATTCAGATGTGGTATGGAGTCAAGGGATCCACATTTCTAACTAGGATCTCAAGTGATTCTGCTGATCTGCCAGGCTTACTAACTATTATATTCACCCATTACTACAGAGGATGAAACTAACTAACATCTAAAGTTGGTTAATCCCTTTTTTTAAGGCTACGTAGCTAGATTGGGGCAGTGTTATCATTAGAATTGAAGGATGATAGAGAATGTTCAAATTCAAGAAATGGTAGAGGTAATCTAGTCTACCTCACTTAAAATGAGAAAATTGAGTTATAAAAATAGAAATGGCTTACCCTCAGGGCAAGTTTACAACTCACGAGTGTCAACACATTGCTATGCCACAGGACAGTATGGCTATTTATGACAGTAGTTTTTCTTTTCTTTTCTTTCTTTCTTTCTTTCTTTCTTTCTTTCTTTCTTTCTTTCTTTCTTTCTCTCTCTTTTTCTTTCTTTATTTTTCTATCTTTCTCTCTGTTTTTCTTTCTTTCTCTATTTTTCTATCTTTCTTTTCCTCTTTCTCTCTTTGTCTCCTTTATCTCTTTCTTTCTTTCTTTCTCTTTCCTTTCCTGCCCTTCCTTCCTTCCTTTCCCTTTCCTTCCTTTATGGGTTTTTATACTATAACACTCTTCTCAATCATCTGCTTGCTAGATAGGGAGAGGAAGGGCTTGAGACCTTGGGAAATTGTAAGAGGCAAATGTTATAAATGACAGAGACTGTTCAAAGAACACTTTCTGCTCTGCTGCCTGTGGATTCACTTTGTCTCTGCAGCAGGCCTCTGGGCCTCAGTCCTTTACCATATCCCCTTGATAGCTGCTGTTGCCCAATTCTAGGTGTTCTTCTAGTCTCAAGGCTTCCAGCTGCTCTTTGCTGCTATTAAAGGAAACAAACTTCCAGAATGATTTAGCTTACAGCATTTCTGTTAATCGTTATGGAAAAGCCGCAAATAAAAAGAAATAATTGACATGATAAAATTTAAGACATAAGAAATTTTACAAAGTTGTTAAAGTCATCTTTTCTTGTCTACAATTGACTATCTATATTCTAAAGAAACAACTTGGGACTTCTCTAGGATTTTTCTTCAAATTGTTATTCATAGTGAAAAGACTCACCTATATCACCACATTCCAATTTATACAGCAACACTAGAAATAATTGCACACTGTTGACAACAGGTAAATTTTCTTTGATCACTTTGCATTTATGAAAATGTGTATTTTAGGTTGCATCTGTTTCAAATTAGTTACTTTTGTTACATCGTAACCCACTATCATACAAGATAGTGGCAAAATCTCTAGAATGCTAAATTTCAGGGCAACATTCAGTGCTTTATACCTTAGAAGCCATATGAAAATACTACCATGAAAACTGATGAGTTTTTTCAAAAATTAAAATGCAAAAGAACACATTTGAAGAATTAAGAAGATATTTAGAAAATTAATAAATGTTTTTAGTTATATTTCCTCTCTATTTCTCATTCTTAGCTTCTGCAGAATCTGTAGAATGAGTAAAATATAAGTAAAACCAAGTTTCCAGGTCACTGAGTCCTTTACGAAGGATCAGAGGTATGCTGTAACTTTAAACATTCTCGGAGTTCCATTGCCTTGGTGTCCCCATTTCACCAGCAATCACATTCTGTTCCAAAATCTCAGAAGATTCAGGCTTGAGAGAGGAACATGAATAAAGGAAAGGTGAATGGCTGAGAAGAGATAAGAGTCACTGCCAATTCATATATCCATCACTCGATTACAGTATCAGAGACTAGACTCCTTAATTTTATGTACAGTTTTTGGCAATGATTAAGATGGATATACTGATTTTTTTTAAAAAATTTGAATATTTAATTGGTCTTTCTAATAGAAAGTGATTCAAACACACACATATAAAGTATATGTATATGAAAACATTAGCAAACTGAAAATTTATAGAGAATTGTAAAAGAATATTTAATAATGAAACTTTTTAATATCACATCTGACATTTCTTAAATATTTTCTGAGAGCAATTTTTGCTGTTTGAAGTGTTGTTATTTACACACGGGTGAAATCTGCAGATGGCAGAGACAGGCAGGAGGTCAGTTACTAGGGATAGAGAATCAGGAGAAGGGATGTAGGAAAATGCAGAACACCTGACAGTCGTGTATATCCATCACCTGGTAACATACCACACCTCCTGTAATCCCGCCCCTGGACCAGGCCAATGAGAGGGAACCACCTAGGAGTCCTTAACTTCTTTCTGTACTAGTGGAGACTGATTCATTTCTCTCTGGAACATACTCTCGCTTTGTATGGCTCCCTTCTTTTCTGCAATAATAGCTGTTTATGTGGAATTGCCTCCCATCTGTGGTCACTCCATCACACTGGCCCTGCTTGTGAATTTTCCAAGCAAGCAACCAAAGAACCAGGACAACAGTCCACCAAGAGGCCAGAGCAGACAGTGTGAAATAAAATGAGAAGGAATAGTATGAGGAAAAAGATTACTCCTTGAATTTCCTCTGAAAAGATGGTGAAAATAAAGAACTCATGGCTACGGCTCACTGTAATTAACTGCACAGCAGAAACTATCGTTTATAGTTACCCCCAGGCTATTCTGCAGGTTAAATCCATTTTCTTAAGATTTTCTTTACACAAATTGTTCTTAATTATTTTGCCACTATTGTGGAAATGACTAATCTATGTGTACTAAATGAAAAGAGTATCAGCACTATGACCTTACTACATTTTGAATCTTACCCACTGTTATGAAATCAGAGAGTTGAACACCTGTTACCTCCTTGAATGAATACTTTTTCATTTAAAGAAAACTATCAGAGGTGCCAATTTCATTAATGAAAGTGAGGGAGTTTTTGTTCTTCTTGTATGAGGTGGTTTATCTGTAAAATATAAAAATCTAAAGATAGAAAGTATTTTTTTCCTTACATAGTCCTTAGTGTCTTTATATTTTTGCCAAAATGGTACTAGATGCTGTCCCTCAGAGCAAAATTACTTCTGAATGACTGACAACTTCCGTAGACACAGCTGTGTTGTATTATGATGGTAGATTGAGTAATTAATTCTCATATTTTGTTCCTATTACAATTATAAATATATTTGTAGAAAGGTAATTTTCATGCATATAAATAATTATGCATTCTTTCCTTGATTTAATCAGCATTTCTTTTATTTTGAAACATCAATGACGTATTTCAGCCAGCAAATATATAGCATTAAGAAAAACCACTTTGCATTATACAGCTTCCAGACCCCTACAACACTAATGTAATTAAGAGTTGCCAGAGTGTTCATGAAAGTGAAAAATTCCAGGTCACACCATTAGAATTCCCTCAACAGTGAGCCTGAGAAGAGACTGGGAATCTGCACTTTTAACAAATGCCCCAAGCGGGAGGTTTAGGGAATTGCGTTCAGAGAAATACAGTTTTGAAATCCAGAAAAGGGAAAGGAAAAATTTCTTTTTAAAACCTGAAGAAGCAACTCTTCTATCTCTTGAAACCTATGCCAACTTTTTCCATGCTAAATAACTCTGTGACTTCCAGTTTCTGAGTAATTATAATTCAAATTTTATATTACTTGGCACTTTCAGAAACAAAGATGGAATTCCATAGGGTTGTGAAAAATTGCTAATTTTTAAGTAGTATGAATGTAAATAGAATATCTAAACACTTCAAAAATACAGAAAACTTTGAATGAGATATTGATAATAGAGTATTTTTCATACGTTCAATAACTGTGTTCTTACATCAAATTTTTATATAATATACAAAGTTGACTCTCAGAACATGATCAATACTTGTTTCCTTCTTAGAAAGATTTTAATGTAAAAAATATTTCTAGTGTGTAAACTTGGGAGTAATCTGTACAAGGGTCATATCGTGAAGTATTTATTTTAGATGGTACAAATCTCATTTTTGTAATTTCTAAAAATGGGGGTTGGTTATAATGTAATAGGGTAATTTACTCTCCAGTTTTTATTTATGTTCTAATTTTCGGGCTTGTACCCATCACAAGTGGCCATATCAGCCATTATGATCTCCTCCATGCTCCAAGACATATAATATTAGAAGGGAGGAAACAAAGTAGCAGAAATATCATATTTTAAAAATCTATCAGACACAGTCATTTGCTCTCATCATTTCTACTCTCTTCTCCTCCTTCCTCCCACTTCCTCCATTCCTCAAGTTTAATAATAAATCTCTGCTCTTTTGCACTTCAGCATCATCATGAAAAGAGCATGGCTTCACTAACCTGCTGGTTCCAGGAGGAAGATGAGGAACGTGGGAACTGAATTGCCCCTTTTGTTACTGGCTCTAGAAAAAAATTTCAATGACCTCTATATGTTTATTATAATCCTCTCCCTTTCATGTTTTAGATTCTGAGGCTAGTGGGGATTGATAATCAAAACCCTGTAACTTTTGACTAATTATTTGACTTTTTTGAGTTGTTTCCCTGGAAATGCGGAATTTCTGTAAGACAAAGTAATTGAGATGATGAAGCCTCCTCCCCACCCCCCACACAGACTTCCTGAAACCAAGACTCCCCATCCTCCACTACCTGCCCCAATGCACATAGCCCCGTGTTAATTTCAACACAACCTGCTCCAATGCCTGTAGCCCCTCTTTAAAAAACCTGAACTCTCTGTTAGTCAAGGAGATGGATTTGAGGCTGATTCCCTGTTTTTTTTTTTTTTTTTTCCCACAGATGTCTTTCATATTAAAAATTTCTTTCTTCCTTGGGGCAATCTTCATTAACTCAAAAATTGGCTCTCCGTGCGGGGAGTAACGGGACCTAGGCAGAAACCCCTTTGCTGTTTGATAACACATCCTGTGCAGCTGGAATCTGCCGCCTTAGCTTCCTGCAGAGCTGCAATGGGAACCAGAGATCAATCAAAGGCCTCTGAGCACCCAGTCAACTTGCAGATGGATGAATGATAATACAAGATTACTGCCTTAAATCCCTGAGTTTTGTGGTAGGTATGTGGCTAAAGCTAACACATATAGGGGAAGTGGGACAGACACAAAGAAGCAGAGCTGATATGGGCAAGGATGTCACTAGAGGAAACAGAGAAAGAGTATAATCATCCCCCATTATCCATTATTTCACTTTCTGGAATTTCAGTTAATTGTGTTCAACAATTAAATAAAAATATTAAATAGAAAATTCCAGAAATAAATAATTCATAAATTTTAAAGTGTGTGCTATTCATAATGAAATCTCTCACTGTTTCACTTAGTCCCCAGCACATGGTTTTGTGTATCTACTAAGAATCAGAATGTACCTCCTCCCATGTATTTGGGGAAACTACTGTAATGAGAAGAGAGAAATATAGGATAATGGATTGTTAGTGTAAGCAACTATGGAGATAAAAAGTTAGGGAATAATCAAAACAGTTCCATAAACTATCCAAATTCTTAGGACCATATGTGTTTGCAATACAGAATTTTTCAGACTTTATAAGTTATTAGAATGCATGAATGGTATATTTGTAGCATTCATCAACAGGTTCTGGGACACCACCTCATAATATTTCATTCTGAAGCAAAACAAATGACTATTCACACTAAGTACAATAAATAAAGACTATAAAATTCATGTCAGTTCAAGTCAGGTTTGGCTTCCAAATGAGTCATAAAAGATGTTGTAGTTTTTAGAGCTTTCTGGATTTCAGAACTGCTGGTGAAAGACCCGTAATATCAACATTGCAGAAAATTATAGGAGTACAAAAAATTAGAATTGTTGTCTTGGATATTAAGGTTAATAGCCTGCTGGACTAGCTATTTAAAAAAGTTTAAAAAGGTTTAAAAAAGTCTAAGAAATAGATATGTTCAGTGAAAAGTTCAAGCTCTTAAAAAATAGTTAAGGAAGGATACATACCCTCTCCTTCTATAGGTAGTTGTCCTAGGGACTTATGGCCCCCCAACCCTAATTCATATTCCTGGTATTATTATTATTTTTTAAAATTTAGATGGAAGAGATAATTTAGTATATTTTCTGCGCACATAATAAAAGAGATCTGCAGAGCCTGAGCAGAGTATATTGTGAGTACAGAGGGCAGTGTTAAGGGCTAGCTTCAATAATCCCACTCCAAACTCAATTGTTTGGCTATATTCCCTGAGTGGCTATTCAGCATGTGTTTTAAAGTAGTCTTTAGTTCATGAAAGACACAAAAGTGTTATTATTTCTGGAAAGGTACCTAGAACTGGCAGAAAATATAGAACTGTTGAAAACATAGGCTCAAAATAAGATTCTTGTCCCAGATGGATTCAAATACATGTCATAATTTAACAGCAGGTTACAGGCTTAATTCATATCTTTGCTGATGATTTTTATGCTAATGACAAGAATGGTTCAGAACTAGTTCCTACGTTCATATTTCATAGTCTCTAAAATCATCCTTTAAATATCCTGTACATTTAATCCCTATCCTGTTATAAAATGTATTATCATTACTGTTATTAATGTCATTGGGATATTAATGTTAAAATTTTACAAATTATTTTGGTATGGTATTAAATTGGATAACATATTACCTTAGGAATGTTAAAATACAATAAGTAGTTTAAGTGTTCTTCATATAAATAAACACATGTGGAAAATTATATCATTTGATATTATTTATCTATTGGCTTAATAATCAAATTTGTTGACTAGGTGATTGAATGAACATTATGTTTTTAACCACCTACCAATATTAGATATCTTTCAAATAAAAGTGTTTATTATTTAAACAAGCCACATGTATTTGAATGATAATGCAGTTTTCTTAATTTTCAATATTGTTTTTTAATATTTTATGTAAATTGGTTGTGTTGTCATATTTTTATGGATTAATAAAATTTCCATGGAAGTCAATAGAAAAATTTTTGTCCATATTTTATATCTGTTATGTTTGTTTTCATCAAGATACTATGAATAATTAAAACTCTGTTATATCTCTATGCTTGCTTGGCTTAAATGTAATGTTCTTCAACATTTTATTTCTACATACATTTTTTTAAATAAATCACTGTCTATGCAGAGGTTTGACTACATTAGAATCCAAAATAAACATATCAGGTAGAATGCTAATATATTAAAGCATTCAAAGTGCATTTTATATTTAAATGTTAACATTGTATATTATCTCTGATAAAATTGGTGAGTCTTCCATATTACTATTTTCCCCAAAGATATTGATAAATGAAAAGGCTCTCTAGTGCTTCTTTTTGTTAAAAGATTGAGAATATCATTAGGATATCTTCAGAATATAAAGAGCATTAATCGGTTAGCCATCCTGATACTGTATTATGAATGTCATTATCTCGGAGAGATGAATCTATTCCAGGAGTCTGTTAAAAATGAATCTAGTTTAGAAGAACATGGATCATAACAAAAGATACTTTTCACTATGTTGTAAAAGAGTGAGAAAAGACTTGATGTTTGTAGAAAACTAGTTATATGGAAAATAGATCCTTTAAGATATTTAGAACAGAATAAAGAAAATTTTAATTTTTGAAATTCAAAGATAGACTTCAGAATAGATAGACAATAGTGAGAGGTAGTAATTATAAGCAAAAGAAAGATAAATAATTATTTAAGGCATATCTGAATCTAGAGCTTGTCAAAAATACAAAATCAGGAATTGTGGAAAAAATTAATTGTTAACATCTGTGGATAACATATCCTTTTTTTAAAACACTGAAAATTTATCTTAGAAAAGAACTTTTTTTTTTTTTTTTTTTTGAGACCGAGTCTCACTCTGTGGCCCGGGCTAGAGTGAGTCCCGTGGTGTTAGCCTAGCTCACAGCAACCTCAAACTCCTGGGCTCAAGCGATCCTACTGCCTCAGCCTCCCGAGTAGCTGGGACTACAAGCATGTACCACCTTCCCAGGAAAATTTTTTTTTCTAAATATTTTTTAGTTGGCCAATTAATTTCTTTCAATTTATAGTAGAGATGGGGTCTCGCTCTTGCTCAGGCTGGTCTCAAACTCCTGAGCTCAAATGATCCGCCTTGGCCTCCCAGAGTGCTAGGATTACAGGCGTGAGCCACCGCACACGGCCAATTCTTAAATCATGTTTATATTATACCTGAACTACTTCTTCAGTAAATATTCACTTGGAGTAAGG
>CAUYRT010049919.1:0-41904 GCA_963574885.1 Lepilemur ruficaudatus
TTGGTATATGTTTACAATGGAATATTACTCAATTTTAAGAAATGACAGTGAGCTAGCACCGCTTATATTATCCTGGATTAAGCTTAAGCCCATTATTCAAAGTGAGGTGACACAAGACTGGAAGAATGGACCCCACATGTAGTCGCCATCAAATTGGTACTGACTGATTAACACTATGGGGCTCAAATGGTGGTGGTGTTCACTAGGGATTTGGGGGTTGGGGGGTAGACCCACATCTGAGGAATGTGGTGAGCACTGTGGGAGGGGACGGTCATGCTTGAAATGTAGTTGGGGAAGGGAATTAGGGGTCTCAGTAGGGGGAAGGAAATCCTGTATGGGACAATTTTTTGAAAGATTTTTGAATTTGAGAATTTGGAAATCCATTACTGAATGCAGCCCTCAACTAGTTAAGATGTAGAAGGATGTTTCTTGTTTTCTGTACATAACAATCTTGGCTGACATGGCAAGCATAAAAAGGATAAAATAGCTTTTCCACATTATACAGTATAATGAACTAGATGCTTAGGAACAGGCTGCAGCCTGGGGAGTTCCTACCGCAAATTAACTATATCCTGTATGGTAGAGTATCAAGAGGGTAGGGAGGACTTCCTCAGTGTCAAGTCCCCAGGATTGGGTAACTGCCGTCCTCCACTAAAAGCCCCAGTTCCAATCACAGGAGCTTCCCTCCCTGATATGGGCATACCAGTCTATCTCAATACTTTAGGCTCTTCTATTACTAGACCCGGGATCTTATGCTGTTCCTCATTGGCTTTTGTTTTCTAAGTTCTGCCAACACCTTTGTAAATTGTGACCTCATAAAATTCTATTCAACCCCAATTTGAGTGTACCCTCTGTTTCTTCTCAGGATTGTGACTGATGTAGATAGGTAGACATTCAATAACTATTTGTTGAGTGAATGAATGATGAATAAATGAATGAATTCTATTGTTGAAATAAGTTTGTTTAAATACACATATTTGGGATCATAGAAATATATGTAGGAAAGACACATGAAAGCAGAAACCAGACCTTTAAGAACACCAACCACCATTTTGCATAAGTCAGTCAAGAACCCCAACTCTCATGCCAGATGTGTCCATGATATATAAAATGCTCACCACAGCTACTTGCTTCCTCTGAAGACTATTGAATTCCCTGAGTCAGATAAGCAAAGCTATAGGTACAAATACCCACCAATGAGTTTCCTTTTCCTTCTGATTATTAATGCTGATGTGCCTACAATTTCAGAGGAAATTTTATATGTTGTGACATCATTTTGTCACTACTGAGAGATTAGCTTTAGTTTTGTTTATATTAGATTCAAACTTGATAAAAATTAGTAGTAAGGAACTAATTTGTTCTTCAAACAATGATATAAACAATGGATAAAGTTTCTGAGCCATGCCACTAAGCAAAATTAACCCATATTCACTGATTCAACAAATATTTGTAGAGCACTTACTGTGTTCTAGGAAGAGTTATGGATTTGTCCCTAGATCAGATTTTCAAATTATTTCTTTCCCAGGACAATAAACTCTAAGAAAGTTCTAATGGACCAGCTTCCTGAGCAATGCCAAAGGAGAAGCTTTATTGACAGGGAGTTTTGTGTAAAGCACAAAAACAATTCCACAGATGATAGTGCACATTCATTTATTATATGGTCTGAAGAGTTAATGTCTGTGTAAATAAATATACATACTATTTGCACCCAAAACTTATTGTTCTCAGTAACAAGAGAATGTAAGTTTGAAACCCATTCATAACATTAAGAGGATCAGACATGGGATATTCTAAATATGTATCTTAACATTTATGAAGGAGAATGTGTTTCCATCAAAGGAAGTATAAGTTAACTTTAAATCTTACTGTTGGTGAAGTAATGTATTAATTAACATGCAGTATTCGAATAAAGGGATCAGCCGATGGCTGACTAGAGACATCACTTGTCAGATTGTCACACCTGGAAGGTAGATTATTGGACTGAGGATAGTGGAGAGTGGTTGCAGCTCAGGTGTGGATCACAGGGAGAGACAACAGAGGCATCTGGGGACCCCACCAAGAGAAACTGAAAAGCTGTGAATAAAAGAAAATAAAGAGGAGAAGACAGTGGTGTGGACCAAACCCAGAGAGGCTTGGAGCCCATAAAAGGGTAAGGGGGGCAGTTTCCTCTCCCCAACCCAGATACCTTTAACGAACAGCAGGACACAAAACATATTGGAGGTGCTTCCAACCTCCATGAGCCTAGGCATGGTGGCTAACTAGGAATAGCAGGGTCAACCAGTGAACGCTAGGAGTTTGGGTGTTCAAAAGCAACATCTCACGGAAGAGCACCACAAGAGACCAAAGTGCTAGCTTTCCAACACCTAGACAGTTCCTCCTCTGTACCTTCTCCAATCACAGCATCAGAGAATGTAATTTTAGCTCAGGCTAGCTGGTGGCAATAAGCCCCTCACCCCCATTACAACCACGAGAGTACTTTGAACCAAGAAGTACACAAACACCTGCTTCTCTGTAGTAGGTGTGTGTTCCCGGATGAGCCGCCCCTGACAGCGGGGTCAGCGTGATTTACAAGCTTCCTGCCTGCTGGTGTTTCATGGGATCATGTGCTGACAGCTGAGACAGTTGGGCCGGACCTGGTGACCCCTGGACACAAGAGCAGTGCAGGGAGATGCAAGGGACAGGTCTGTCCTAGACTCGGGTGGTGAGGAAGTTCTTGCAGACGTATCCAATGGGAGAGTGTGGAGGGGCACTGAGGAACAGGGATCTGTGAGTACACTCATCCCCCAGCCCCACTGGAGAATCAACATTTGGATAGGGTGTGGCACTTGGAGTGAATTAGCTTAGCCTTTGGTTCCCATGACAATCAAATGCTTGTGGCATGCTGGCTGATGGGAACAGTGGCCTCTCTTCCCACTCATTACAATAGGGAGTACAGCTTGAGCCAAAAAACTCCCTAGTGGCCACTTCTCCCCAGTGGGAGTGTATCCCTGGCTGAAGTCCCTGTGAATAGAGAGACCAACCTCTCTCCCCCTGGGGTCTTGTGGTGTAACAGGGTTGCACAATTTGGGATCCCACTACCCACCAGTGTCCCACAGAGACACACACTAGTGGGTCAGACACACAGACTGAAGGGTAGTTCAAGAGCCAGTCTTGGATAGTGAGGAAGCTCATGCAGACTGTTCTGATGGGAGAGTGCTGTGAAGTTCCATGGAGAAAATAGGGAGGGCACTAACCCCACCCCACAGGGAAATGTTGCTAGTCGACAAGGGCAGAACAAGCCTAACCTGGGGCCTTAGCACTCAAGAAATTAGGCCTCTCCCTCAAGAACAGCCTTCCCAGCTTGGAGAGATTGTCCTGAACTTCAAGTCAGCAGCATCCCCTAGCAGCCAGATAAGCCACCTCTGAGACCCACCGAAGCTTTGCAAAACCTCTCAGGCTCTCCCAATTCCACTGTGAACTACCTTGCTCCTCCTCTACCTCAGAGGGAGTAGAGATCAGGCAACCTCCTGGGAGCTACAAGGTCCCTCCTAAAGTTTGGGGCATTTGTGTGTCCCACCTACAGCACCAGAGCTTACCACAAGCACAAAAGAACATCTCAGCAGCTGGCTCTTCCATGCAAACTTCACACAAAGATGGAGGGAACAACCCCATACCTAAGTATAGCACCTTCCAACTCAAGCAAACAGGGAGTGGCTGATTTGTACTCTCAAGTACCACCCAACATATTGGAGATTAAGTGGGGGACTGAATTCACTACACACTATTGGGAAGAGCTGAAGACAGCTTGTCAGAGGTAACTTAAGAGGTTCATCAAATCTGCTAGAAAACCGCATAAGCAGCTGAGGACCAGCACTCCACTGCCTGGCATGTTCAAGGATCAATATTAAGGGACCTAGAGACCGGCCCATAAGCCAGACCTAGCATTCTCAAGTCTTGATTGAGAGGCTGAGTGAGAAGGAATCAGCAAAAGAACTCTAGAAACATGAAAAATCAGAGTGAAATGATACCCTCAAAAGAAAATAAGAACTCCTTACCACTGAGTACCAACCAAAATGAAAATATTGAAATAAAAGATGAAGAATTCCCAATATGAATTCTAAGGAAGTTCAATGAAATACAAGAGAAAACAGAAACCAACACAAAGAAACCACAAAAACAATGAAGGAAAACAATGAAAAATCATTAAAGAAATTGAATTATTAAAAAAAATCAAACAGAATTTCTGGAAATAAAAAATTCACTCAAAGAAATACAAAACACAGTGGAAAGCCTTAAGAATAAGCTAGATTGGCTAGATCAGGCAGAAGAAAGAATCTCAGAGCTTGATGGCAATACTTTGAGTTAAACAAGTTAGTCAAGGAAAAAGAACAGAGGGATAAGAGGACCAAACAAAGCCTACAAGCAATGTAGGATTACATAAAGAGGACTAACATAATAATCATAGGCATCTAAGAGGGCAAATAAGAAAATACGCAATGGCTGGAAAACCTATTTAAGGGAATAATTGAGGAAAATTTCCCTAGCCTTGCTAGAAATCTAGATATCCAGGTATAAGAAACTCAAAGAACTCCAAGGAGACTCATATGCAAAGGGGCAATCACCATGACACATAGTCATTAGATTGGCCAAAGTAAACATGAAAGAGGAACTCCTATGAAATGTAAGGTGAAAGTATCAGGTAAGTTACAAAGAAAAACCTATCAGACTAATTGCAGACTTCTCAACCGAGACTGTATAAGCCAGAAGGGATTGTGGCCCCATTCTCAGTCTTCTAAAACAGAATGATGGCCAGCCTAGAATTTTGTATCCTGCAAAACTAAGTTTCTTATATAAGGAAGAAATAAAGACTTTCTCAGACAAGCAAACACTGAGGAAATCTGTCAAGACAAGACCTGCTCTGAAGGAAGTACTCAGAACTGCATTATACACGAATCAGCACCATAGACAGCTACCAGTGTAAAATCACCCAAAAGCTAAAGGCTAAAGCTCAGATACTACAATGGCTCAAGAGATAAAACAAAGCAAGAAAGTTCTACTCAACAGGATGAACAGAAAGCCACCCCACTCATCAGTTCTTTCAATAAATGCAAATAGCTTGAGTTGTCCATTGAAGAGACATAGGTTGCCTGAATGGACAAAAAATACAAGCCAAATATCTGCTGTCTCCAGAAAACACATTTAACTCATAAGGACTCATTCAGACCCAAGGTGAAGGGACAGAAACAATATTTCATGCAAACGGAAACCAAAAGAAAGCTGGCATAGCAGTTCCCATATCAAATAACATAGACTTCAAATCAATAAAAGTAAAGAAAGACAAAGATGGTCATTTTATAATGGTAAAGGGTACAATTCAACAAGAAGACATAATAATTCTAAGTATTTATGCAACTAACATAGGTGCATCCAGATCCTTAAAGCAAATCCTTCTTGATCTAAACAAAATGATAAACAGCAGCACCATAATAGCTGGAGACTTCAACACTCCTCTGACATAAACAGAACTCTAGAACAAATGGGATGAACAGAAATTTATAGAATGTTCTACCCTCAAACCACTGACTATACATTCTTCTCATCATCTCATGGAATATTCTCTAAGATTAATACATCCTGGGCCACAAAACATGTCTCAACAAGTTTAAAAATGTAGAAATTATACCATGCTTCTTTTCAGAAACATATTTTATTAATTTTATTTTTACTTGTTCCTTTAAGATTGGTGGAGTAATATTTGCTATTAGATTACAAGTAGTACAATTATTATTCCAAATTAACATACTTAAAATTAATGGAACGGAATCTAGTAACAAAATTGTTTTTACTAATATCCATTACAGTTATGTCATTTACTTAGGAAAAGTGGTAAAACAGAAGCTTAAGAGCATTAAATTTACCCACTAGATATCTAATAAAATCACTTTTTCAATCTGTATTTGCATTCTTTCCTAGTTGAGAATTTATAATATCCCTCAACTATAGAAACAAACTTATCTCACTACCTCTCGATATTCTTACCCTTAAAATGAGAACATTATGCTTTATCTGACCACCTCATAGATCAAATGAAATAAATTGTAGTAAAGAATAAAGTAACTGGTAGAGTAGGCGAAATTTCCTTAAGATAATATACAGCTTCCTTTGCTAACCATACAAATCTGAACATAAACTAAACTATCACAATGACATGTTTATCAGATATGAGAAATAATTGAATGGCTATAGGTGACATTAATTATAACATGTTGCATAGAATTATGAGGGAATTTCCTAGTGGCATCATCATCATTCTAATACCAAAAGATTCTTTTTTAAAGTTGTCCAAGTTATTTATTAGTCCTAAGTAGAATATATTTAAAAATTTCTGATTTACTCCACAATAGTTATAAATTCCCCAATTTAATATCCTTGTAGCTATAATTCTAATCTAAATCAGAACCATGTATTTATTTGTTCTCAAATATTTTTTGAATCTCTGCAATGTTCCAGGGAATAGATTATACATTGACAATGTAACAATGAACAAGACAGTTTTTTGTCATGGGGAATGTGGTCTGAACTATATTTTATAAAGACATTTCCTGAGGAGGTATGGTTAATAATTCTGAAACAAATATACATGTTTACTGGATTTGAACAATAAAGTGATTGGTGACGGATGGTGAAAGCCAAGTTACTCATTGTTGGAATGATAGGTCACAAACAGGCAAGGAGAGAACAGCAGTGTGACCCATATGATAAAAGAATAAAGCTGGAGACGTCAGTATAAACTCATGTTTCACACATACACACACACATAAATATAATATTTGTAGCTATCTCTGTCTATACAAGTTAAAATACACACATATATTTTCTTTCCTTGTCAGCTTAGAGGGCCTAGAAGCAATGATACCCCAGTAGCCATGAGCGTACCTAGAACCCTGATCTTGCTTTCTTTCTTTTTTCTTTATAGTCAGAGTCTTGCTCTGTCACCTAAACTGGAGTGCAGTGGGCTGATCATACTTCACTGTAACCTCAAACTCCTAGGCTCAAACGATTCTTGGGCCTCAGACTCCTGAATAGCTGGAACTACAGTCTCACACCACCATGCCCGGCTACATTTTTTAAATTACTTTTTGTACAGACAGGGTCTCACTCTGTTGCCCAGGCTGATCTCAAACTCTTGACCTCAAATGAGCCTCCTGCCTCAGCTTCCCAAAGTACTGGGATTATAGGTGTGAACAACAGCATCCAGCCTTGGTTTCTAATACCATTCTCAAATAACAAAAAGTAGATACTCTTGAAGTAATGTCTGATTCTAAGAATGGGGCAGAAAATATATGAGAGTCTGAAGCATCTTGTAGTATCAAAAAGTAAGGAAAAACTCAAGAAAAACACAAAGATGGGGGTATATCAAAGAGACACAGGAGTCAATTGAAAGAGCTCCCAATGGTCAGAGTTGGAATAATTTGAGGAAAAATTAAATAAGTAGTATTGGTTTATAACCTAAACTATAAAATACGTATTAATGAGTAAATACTGGTATAAATAAATGATCAAAAAATAAATAAACTAGGGAAGAATAGACAAATCTATACAGAAAAAAATCCAAATAATTTATGTAGATACTTCACTCCCAAGTAGACAGAGAATAATTCCCCACTCTTTAAGTGTGTGCTGCACATGGTAATTTCATTCCAAAGAGTACAGTATGGAAAAAAGGTAAAGGAATAACTTTTCAGTAGAAAACCTTGACAAACACTACTCAGCCAGGTGATTAAGATTAATGTCAACAAGGATAAATTATGTTGAGAGTAATCCACTTTACCACTGTGGATTTTCTCCCCAAAACCAATAATCCTTGTTTATCCATGAGAAACTCACTAAGAAAATCCCAGTTGAAGGACATTCTATAAAATACCCAATCAGTTTTCTTCAAAACTGTCAAGGTCATTAAAACAAGGGAAGCCTAAGAAACAGTTATGGCTTAGAGGAGCCTACAGAGACACAATGACTAAACATACCCTGAAGTAGATCCTGGAACATATAAAGGCCATCAGGTAAAAACTGGAGACACATGAATAAATTATGAACTTTAGTTCATAATTGTGTATTAAACTGGTTCATTATCTGTGATAAATATACCAAACTAATTTAAGATGTTAATAATAGGGGAATTTGGGTGACAGGTATATTATTAATAGAATTCTCTGTGTTATCTTCACAACTTTTCTGTAAATCTAAATCTATTAAAAATAAAAGGGTTATTTAAAAAAGAAAGTAAGGGTGTCATGGAAACTTACTTCTTAGTAAAAGCCCACAGTGAATTTTCATTTTATTTTCAATATGATTAATTATTCCCCAGTTTTTGCAATTATTACAAATTTAACATTCCAAATGTAAAATTGAGTTTGTTCATTTTGAAATCATGAAATACAGTATGTTCTGCACAGCCAAAAAGATAGAAAGAAGCAATAAATTTGGGAACCATTACAAAGAGTATTTATGAGGAATATCTTCTGTCTACAGGGCTTGGTAACATAACAGGTATCCGTTTGCTCATTTAAAAGTAGGATTTGCTTTGAGTTTCAGAGAAAAGTTTTATTTTTTCAAATAAATGTTTGTAATTCAGCACAATGATTAAAGAGATATAATTTTGTCCATTTTTTGATCAGTGTTTTCTGTAACATAGCCCGCTGAAGCATCTCTTTCTGTAGGGTAAGTAGAGACAACAGCCAGAGAATGTCATCATTCTAGCATCAGCCAAGTGCGATACAATGAAAAAGGAAGAAACTGAAGAGGGGATTATAGCAACACAAAAGCCTTAAGCAGATATAAACCAAAGTCATAATTAGGAACACTCAGCTGAGAATATTAGCATTTTTGAATGCTTATACATCTTATTCTTGCAAAAATTGTCTGAAGCTCAGTTGTAAAATGACATTGACGGAATGAATGAGAATGATTCAGCAGCCTGTTATGAGAGAGATTAATAGCTACTGTTCTCAAACAAGTTAATCTCTCTGTAAAAATATGGTGCCTTTAGGTTACCTTAGAAGAAAAGAATCAAATGCTTACATGATAGATCTTCGTGTGTGTGTGTGTGTGTGTGTGTGTGTGTGATTCACCAGCTGCACTAATTTCCTATCAATGTTCTCATGCAGAGAGTAAAAATCTTATTGCATGGCATATACTCTGCAGTCATTGCTTCTCTACCTTAAATATGTTAAGATAGTAAACAAGTTAACATTATGAGAATTTTAAAAATTTGTAGACTGAGAGAAACTCAAGTAAAGGACTTAGCAAACTACCAAGCAAACAGAAGGTATCCAACATTCTTATTTAATTTGCACCAAAAAGCATTTAATAATAAAGGTATCAGAACTGTTTTATGTGTACAAAATACATCAGACAAAATTGAACACTTTTTTTTTCTGTATAGAGCTATAAGAGAAATAGAAGACAAATTCTCTGCCATTATATCTGGATAGAGGCTAACATCTTTTAACAGAAAAAGATTTAATGACATTTACCTAAGTCACTCACTATAACACAGCAATAAGCAATCAGATCATAGCAGCTCAAGGCAGTCAAATCAAAAGAATAAAAGAATAATAAAATTAGATAGATCAGAGGTTAACAGGATGGTTTCTAATGGGATTACTTTTTAATATAATGCTTAAAATCATATATACATATATAACATATATATAAAATTGGAATTGCCTTTAACCCTTTAAGGTTTACATGTGCCAAACTTTTAGTAACCAAAGTTCACACTAGCATTATCAATAACATTCAAAGTTCAATTTCTATTTGGAACTGAGCTTCTTAGGATTAAAGATAATTTGCATCTTTACTGTCACTTAAGGAAATGGCAGAAGAAATCAATTAACACTTTTATAGAGCAACTACTATGTGCTAGTCCTTATTCTAGTGGCATTAACTATATAGTTATTTTTATGAAAGTAATGGCATAAATCAAACACATTTGAAAGTGAGGGAACTTAGGAAAAACATAGTAAAATTTTGTGTTGAGATCAAAGAGCTGGCAAACAGTGAAGATGAGATTTAAATTAAGGCCTTTTGAACATCCACGCATGTATATCACATAATAGATATATACTAATTAATATCCACTAATTTAACTAAAGTTGAAAGCATATTCATTGGAATCAATGAATGATGACAACTTAAATGTATTACAAACATTAGCTTTGATGAAATATGGTAACAATTGCAATGCTTTCATAGCTATAAAATCGCACAGGTTATATATGTCGCCATGAGCTTTGTTGATAAGGCAAAGCTTTCTAAGCCTGTTTCTCTCTGGGTTTGCCTTCTATTAGTTTGGAAGGCTGGCAATGCCAGGAAATGTTACACAGATGCAACATCCACTATAGCACTTCCGTCAATTAACTACATACATTTGTTTAAGGATCCCATTCTGATCTCTCACATCCTGCGTTCTTCTCGGAAACAGATGGAGCAAGTTCAATCATTGCATCAGCTATTTTCATAATGTAAGAAAATAGACAATCCTATAAATATTTTATTGCTTCTATAAGGAATACACACGTACACATTGTATACATATATACATGTGCATACACGCATATATGGATGTGTATGTATGTATATTTATATATATAAGATTATGTTTTACTCTGCCTCCTATAGGCCTTACTTTTGTTAACTGATATTAAAGTAGAGTACATGCATAGATTTAAGACATCTCAAGAAACATGAGACTGCCTTACTTAGCCTCAAATAATTTTTCTATTTTCTTTATTGCAACTTCTTGAAAAGAGCAAGTTGAAAAAGAGAATGTTGTTTTAACTTATCACTGACCTGCCTCATAACTCAAGTGGTAATAAACAGATAAATAAGAGACTGTAAAATATACCAGTTAAGTAATGAATCCCAAAATTGTAGTTCTTTTATTCTTCAAACAATTAAATCATCTCTAGAAACCTAGACATATATTCTGAGCACTTTTTCCAGCATATATACAGATGCTCCTCATCTTACAATGGTGTTATATCTTGACAAACCCATTGTTAAGGTGAAAATATCATAAGTTAAAAATGCTTTTAATACACCTGACATCATACAAACATCATAGCTCAGTATAGCCTACCTAATCACGCTCAGAACACTTACATTAGCTTAGCTGGGCAAAATCATCTGGCAACACAGTACACTATAGAATATCAGTTGTTTACCCTCATGATGGCTTGGCTAACTGAAGCTGCAGCTCATTGTTGCTGCCCAGGATTGCCAGTGAGTATTGTAGTGCATATTGCTAGCTTAGGAAAAGATCAAAATTCAAAATTTGAAGCATGGTTTCTACTGAATGCTTATCACTTCAGCACCATCATAAAGTTGAAAAATCATAAGTTGAACCATAGTAAATTGGGGACCGTCTGTATTAGGGATTTTATTTCAATTCACCAAACATTCCTAAACCCTTTAATAGTTTTACCTAGAAACACAGTACACAGTTTCCATTAAAATAAAATGTTAAAAATAATTATAAAAATTTAGATAAAGGAAAGTTAAGTCCTCATGACCCTGATCCATTGTAGGCAAGATTAAAGAATTTATTAAGGGCTGGAGCTAGACCCACAGGCCATTGATTTCAGGCCCAATTGCTCACTCTTTTTAATCAATAATCACCAGAAAATTATTGCTTATTCAAAAGTGCCATTGTGAGAGATGTGATACATGCAGAGGGAAGACACAGTGGATACGAGTCACCACATCATCCTTGACCAAACATCTGCCTTTCATAATCCTATTCCTCTTTCTCAAAACAAGCAAATGGACATGCAAACAAAAATTACTGAGTAAGTAGCAAGCTCAAATAATTAAAGTGCTTAACTAAATGATGGTTTTAATGCTCCCATATGTTATTTTATTAATAGTAAAAATGTACTCATTATCTTTATAACATTAATTTTTCTTCAAATTGCAGGGATGTTAAAGACTTTTATAGTGATTAAGGATTATATTCTGGCAGATTTGAAAGGTGAATCATACCTTAAAAATAAGATATTCCTTCAAAAATCTTTTAGGCATGTAATAAACCAACAAGTTAAGTGATCATCTCTTTAAATTCAGGACCAGGTTGTGTGACATGTCATGGGAGTGGCACATACCTCAGTGTTTATAGATAACACATTTTTGCTTCTATAACTTCCATTTCCTCATTCAAATTGTTAGAAAATGTACAGGATGTTGTCTTATTTCCTTCCATGAATTAAACCCATTCCATTCTACTCCAACTCAATCCCCATTATCTTCCTGAGGAAAGCCCTCAGTGAAAGCCCTGGTTACTCCTCTAGTCTCTTGGTCTCATTCTTTCTCTTTTTTATCCTCTTAGTCTCAATAACAACCCCTCAGCTTCTTAGACACGGTTGTCTCTTCTTAATCCCCTTGGTAGAAATTCTGAGATATTCTTCTCTAACTTAAATGTCATAATGACATTATCAATTCTGCTTATTTCCTCAGTTTCAGAAAGCTGGTTCTTCCTCCTCTTCATAGTTCCGATCTTTAGTCGTACTCCTCATCAACACACACACACACCCGTCATTTGCATCTTTTCTAATCTCATACTCCAGAGGTTTTCTAATTTGGTCTTTATTTCTCTATATTCTATAGGGTCTTCCTCTGAATAATTATGTCTCTTCCTCAGCCATAAGCTTCCACATTTGCTAATATCCCACAACTTTATTCACAAGTGTTGAATAACTTGTCTGTTGAATAATTCTAAGTGTCCAATATTTTACTTTACTTCTAAATCAGGTTGATTTTCCCGACATTCCTTACCTCAGTTAATGGTAACATTATTCATCTAATCTCTTGATGGAGGCATTAGCAACTATCCTATATAGAACCTCTCCCCACTTTGTGGAATAATAAGGTTTCCTGAGACTGGTTCGCTCTTTTTATTTATGAAGTGTGGAGTGGAGAAGTGAATCATTGATAATGTAGGGACAGAAAAATTCAGAAACTTTTCCTGCTTGGAAACTTTGCCCTTGCTTTGGTTTTGTATTTAAAGGCAATAATAACTATTGCACCTCTATTTTGTGTCATACATCCTGCTGACAGTGTTACATTGGCTGGATTGCCACTTAACCTTAACAGTGGTCTGCCACGTTGGGTATTATTCTCATTCCCTGGGCGAGGAAACTGAACCAAGTATATTTAAGTATCTTGCCCACAGTCATACATTTAGTATGCAAGTCCAAGTCTATTTACTTTTAAAAGTAATCTTATCTTTATGTGTATTACCTATGGCCTCTAAGAATGATAATTTGGAGTATCTGCAAACATCAAATACCTAAAACTGGCACTTTGTTCTTATTTAGTTTAGGAAAATGTAACTGTAGGAGGCACCAGTAATAACAGTATGTTTTATTCTTGAAAAATGTTAAGACAGTGGATGTTAAGTGTTCTCACCACAAAAATGATTACTATATGAGGTAATGAATATGCTAATTAGCTAGATTTAGTCATTCCGCATATATATATACTTCAAAACATCACGTATATTTTAAATACATACAATTTTATCTTTCAATTTAAAAAATAATTAAACCTGCAAAAATAGTCTTTTTCATGCTTTTATAATTTGAAGTTCAAGACTTACCTGCTGAATCATGAATTCTATTATGTAGCCAATCAGATCATAATGAGATTTCATTCACCAACCTTTATACTTAAGCAACATTTTAACGGCTGTTACCCATAAAGAAAGAATATGTCCACATCCTTTGATTCTGAAATCCAGTCACTGGTCCTTGAAATGGTTCCCTGTAGGTAACAATCACTTTGAAGTAGATTTTGGTATTGTTTTGTGTAGGTAGAGGTTTGGTCTATATTCAGGTGGTGAGAGCATATTTTAAGAAGTCTACAGTTTTTGTCAACAAGGAAAGCAGGTTTGCATAAAGAAATTCTGGTCTTATGGTAGATACATGTGTGTTCTATCATGCCAAAATTAATTAACAAATGTGTTGTGCTAGTCCTTGTACCTTGAGCAGTAGAAAGTATTTGTGAGATTGCTCTATCATAAACAACTAAAGTATTAAACTATAAAAATATGCTTTCTTTTTCTCATTTGAGTCTCAAAATAATGCAAGATTATTCTTCCCATTTTAGAGATAAGGAAACTCAAGTTAAGATAATTAAAATAACATTTTCAAGGTAAAAAGTAGACAAGATCCTAAATAGAAAGGTCAGACTGTGAATATGTGAATGTGACTTAAAAATACACATCATAATATTGGTGACTCAGCAATGTCAGCTTTGTGTGTGAAGGACAGAATGATATTGCTGTCACTCTGTATTGTCATATCACAGGTTACAGCAATAAAATTAGTTTATAGCAGTATTTTATTATTGCTCATAAATCAGAGTGTAAGACTTAAACTATATGAAGACACTAGAGGATGTTTTGGATAAAGAGCTTCTGAACATAATGAAAAATATCTCTAGGTAGCAACAACTAAAATTAGTCTTTGAATTGTTCCTGCTCAGTAGCCATTCAAAATGAAGAACTGATAATATTACAGACAGTCATCCACATCAGAAAAAAAATTAACCCCACTGAAATTTAGCTTTATTGATATTCTAAAAATAATACAAACTAATTACTTTGGTCAAGATAGAGAGGCTATTGCGGGCTGAATTTACAGCTAACACGGTTCTCATGCAATGACGTTGAATTAAATATTACAGTTCTTCTCTTTTTCAATTTAATCCTCCATTTCAGGTAAAAATAGATAAAAAATTGATTATAATAGTTATGTAATTTGACACACTTGGATATTTTTAAATTTTAAGAATTTAAGTAGAGAGATTGAATATCCTTGCACTGAGGTGTGTTTATATTTGTCTGGCCTTCAAACTTGTTTCCAATTTTAACACTTAAATGTGACCAGCAGTAAGTCCACAATTTACCACAGACGATCAAGATAATGCCGTTTAAAAATCAGATACAGCACATGTGGTAGCTTCTTTCAGCTGCAACTTGCTATGCTTCCACAATAAATACACAATACTTTTGATGTGACTGGTGCAGACCTCCAACTAAGAGTTTCTAACTTAACAAGAAGCTAGCAAATTCTTTAAAAGAGAAGGATTGGTGTTTAGGTATCTCCTGCTGTGTTAAAAGTTTCAATTGCAGTAATTAGCAGCAGGTTTTTCCATCTTAGTTTGATAGGCAGAAGAAAGGAGCTTCTGGGAAGGAGAATGTAAAGAAAACAAATACTAGAGGGGAACTGGAACAATTGAGCAGATGACATGCTGCCTGATCAATGGCCACCATTGTCATAAATAGGCTTTATAGGAAGGTATCAGAACTTTGCACAGTGAAGCATTAAAAATTACATCCATAAGGTATTCATGAGTTAGATAACTATGTCATAGTTCTGTGAGTTTTAAATTTTTAAAAAAGATAAGTGAAATTAGGCACATACTGCCTTAATACAAAACATTAGAGTGAATGTATTTATTTACTCAGTAATTTTAAATAGTTTCTGACTTTTGTTCAAATCATGGGTTTGATCTAGTGACAATTTTTAAATATACATCTAAATCATTTTATTTTTTAAAAACATACATCACAAATCAGTACTTTAAAATAAAAATAAATGCTTTAAACAGCCATTTTAGAAAGAAATAGTTTATATTGTGTCATAAGCATTTTAGTCTTATATATGATATTGAAAATGAGCAAAAGGGAATGCTAAATTATTAAATATATTTTTAAAAATATTCCTTGAGTAGATTCTTAAAATGAATGATGTATTTAAGAAATTTCTCCAAATTGTTAAAAACGTGTGCCTTGTTTTGGCAAGATCAACCTTGTAAACCCAAATAATCTTTGGTCTGAAATCAGGAAGAAAAATATTATCTATCTATCTCTGTATATCTATCCATCTATCTCAGTCTGTATAAAACCATATAAAATGAGAACTTAACATCTTCACTATTATCAGTGTAACCACTTAGTGCTGAGATAGCTGTATTTGGAGCAAACATATGTAACAAAAGATAATGAGATTTGTTTTCAAGAACTGACCCAAATATCCCAGGTTGAGCCTTATTGCTTGGCAGCATCTATTTTTCATACAGAAATAAAGAAATGAGCATCACTCATTTTAGTCCCAGATAGTAAGTTTGTTTGTCAACAAAAGGGAATATTTATATATATTTTAAGAAATGAAATACCTTCTGGACATTTTCTTATCAGCAATAAAAATGTTAATGCATAAATCGTTTTCGGTTTTTTAGCATGAAATTTCATTCTTCTCTAATTCTGCTTAGGATCCACTTTAGTAATACTTTCTGCCTTAGATTAATTACCCTGATCTAATTCATTTAGTGGAGGACAGCTGTGGTACGTGGGTTGCCCACTGTTGTGTTAAATGACGCCCATCTGTCATTGCAGCATATCAGCATGGATTCAGTGTCATCCACTTCATTGGTTCTGCTGAGATGTGAAGTACAGCTACAATGTTTACTACTGTTGTTAATTTAATATCTACACCTTTAATAACCTGACTGCTGTCACTCGCTGAACAATGATACATGATGGCCAGGGAAGAACCAGATAGAAAGCATTAACGAGACAGCACAGCAGACCCTCTGGTACAGTTAATTAGAACACTTGTGGGCAAAGTTGCTATTGGGGACCCTGTAGGGCATTCTCCTAGGGAAATTCTTTATTGAGAAGTAAAGTTAAAAGGATCTGTGTTAATAGCACTTCTGACAAATTTAATCATTAACTAATGATTAAATTCTGACAAATTTAATCATTCATTCTCTTGAAACACAACTATTTTTAATAGTCATTTTATCTTTTTAAGTGTTAAGTTTGGACTCTTCATTTCTTTATTGTGTTGCTCTTAGCTTACTACAACTCCACAGTTATGCCATATATGTGCTTCATTGGAAATTGGCTGATGCAACCATAACACAGTAAATCCAATATCTCTGGTATAACATTTTCCTTCTTGGTTAAACTACCTTAACCCAAAATTTATTGAGAAGATTCAAGGATTTAAAAGTATACATTTTATGTATAATGCTTGATTCTGTTTTGTAAAAGAGAAACTAAATATTAATATATTTAATATTTATATAAGTATATAATTGCTTGTATAACATATGGTAATATAATTTTTTAAAAATATGTAATATGCATGTTTATGTCCTAAATATATTAAAATATATCCTATAAAATATAAAATGATAGAAAAAATTGATAAAATGAACATGTAAACAGGCAAATTTTGGTTTCAATACTTTTTAAAAGGCTAAGGAAAATGTAATTTGATTTTTTGTTACTTTTTAGTTCTTATCTTTCATATTTTCCTGTTTATCTGCCTTACTGATTTACATTATATTCATATTAATGAACTTTTCAAACATCTCAATCTCCTCTCCAAATTTTTCCTCCATTTCCTTGCTTTGAATGAAATTTGGTCCCATAAGGGGACTAATTTTCGGCAGATTTTATGTAGGTAGATGCTACTTCAGATTTGAGAAATGGAGTCAGTCTTTCAGTAATATTCAAAGGCCGCTAATGCACAGTTATTATTCACCTTTGTTTTGATGTAGATTTCTCTTTTAAGGCTAATGTTATGTGGATAAAATAACCTCTACTTCTCATTATTGCAATCCCTTGCTCCATTCCACCTATTAGGACCAAACTGTTTGAAAGTAACACAACTATGTCTCAGTACAAAGCTTAGTAATATTAACCAAAACAGAACAAAAAGTTATTGTCCAGCAACAGAAAACAAATGAATCCTAAAATTTATGATGTGTAGCATTCAACAAGTAATAGTCATGCAAAGAAGCAGGTAAGTATAACCTACAATGAGTAAGACCAATCAATTAAAAATGACCCAGACAGTATATCAATTATAGAATCAGTAGACAAGGAAATTAAAAGATTTATAACTATAATCTACTGTAGAATAAAGAGGAAAACATGAGTATATTAAGGAGATACGTGGAAAATATAAATAACACCCAAATTGAAATTCTAGAGATGGAAAATAAAGTTGACTATCATTTACAGCAGAATAGACACTGCAGAACAAAAATTAGTGAACTTGATGATGCAATAGAGATTACTCAAAATAAAACACAAAGAAAAAAGTTTTAAAAAAGAGCAGTATATTAGCAAGATGTGGGACAACATCAAGCATCCTAATATACATGTAGGTGAAGCTCCTGAAGGAGTAAAAAGAATGGAAGGAGCATAAAAATTATTTGAAGGAATAATGATGGACATTTATCCAAATCTGATGAAAAATATAAACACCTACATTCAAGAAATCTCAACAAAATTCAACCATAACAAGAAGAAAACTACACTAAGGCATATCTTAATGAAATTTCTTTTTTTAAATTTTAACCTTTGAGTTTTCTTTTCATTTTATTTACTTCAAAATATTGAGAAAGTGAAAATGATTTTTTGTTACATGGATAGCTTTTATAATGCTTGAATCAGGGCTGTTAGTGTGCCTATGACCCGAATAGTGTTCACTGTACATGTTAGGTAGGTTTTTGCCCCTTCCCTGCACCCCCTCCATCCTTCTTGATTTCCAATTACTTTTATTTCCCTCTGTGCTCATCTGTGCCCATTGGTTAGTTCCAATTTATTAGAGAACACACGTGGTGTTTGCTTTTCCATTTCTGAGGTACATCACTTAGGGTAATGGTCTCCAGTTTCATCGAAATTGATGCAAAAGATATGAATTCACTTCTTTTTATGGTTGAGAAGTACTCTATGGTATACATATACCACATTTTATCCATTCATGAATTCATGGGCACTTACGTAGATTCCACATCTTTGTGATTGTGAATTGTGCTGTAAAAAACATTCAAATACAGATGTTTTTCTGATAAAATGACACTTTTTCCTTTGGGTAGATATCCCGTAGTGAGTTTGCTGGATTAAATGGTAAGTCTACTTTTAGTTCTTTGAGGAATCTTTATACTGTTTTCCATACAGGTTTAGTTTACAGTCCCACCAACAATGTATAAGCATTCCTTTCTTTCTGCATCTCTGCCATCATGTATTGTTTTATGACTTTTAAATAACAGCCATTCTGACAGGGGTAAGAGGACATCTCACTGTGGTTTTAATTTGCATTTTCCTGATGATTAGTGATGTTGAGCATTTTTTCATATATTTTTTGGCCATTTATCTATCTTCTTTTGAAAAGCTTCGGTTCATGTTTTTGCCCACTTTTTAATGGGGTCATTTGGTTTTTTCCTTGCTGATTTATTTGAGTTTTTTGTGGATTCTGGATATTAGCCACTTATCAGATGCATAGTTTGCTATTTTTTCCCATTCTGTAGGTTGTCTATTTACTCTGCTGATTACTTCCTTTGCTGTGCAGCGGGGGAGGGGGAGTTTGGGTTTTTTTTTTTGTTTGTTTGTTTTGCTTTGTTTTTTCATTTAATCAAGTCCTACTCATTTATTTTTCTTGTTGCCATGATTGCCTTTTGGGTCTGAGTCATAAATTCTTTGTCTAGGCCGATTTTTAGAAGAGTCTATCTTATATTTTCTTCTAGAATTTTTATGGTTTCATGCCTTAAATTTAAGTCCTTTTAGCCATCTTCAATTAATTTTTGTGCATGGTGAAAGATAGGAGTCCCATTTCATTCTTCTGCATATGGCTATCCATTTTCCCCAGCTCCATTTATTGATTAGAGCTTTTCTCCCCAGTGTATGTGTTTGTCTGCTTTGTTGAAGATCAACTGGTTGTAGGTAGATGGTTTTATATCTGGATTCTCTATTCTATTCCATTGGTCTGTCTCTATTTTTGTACCAATACCATGTTATTTTGGTTACTATAGCCTTGCAGTATAGTTTGAAGTCTGATAATGTGATACCTCAAAATTGTTCTTTTTGTTTATGATAGCTTTAGATATTTGGGCTTTTTTTTTTCATTCCAAATGAAGTATAGAATTATTTTTTATAGATCTGTGAAATAAGAACTTGGCATTTTGAAGGGGATTTCATTGAATTTGTAAATCACTTTGGACAGTATGGGCATTTTAACAATGTTGATTCTACAGATCCATGACCAAGATTTATTTTTCCATATTTTTATGTCATCTATGATTTCTTTCCTCACGGTTTTTCAGTTCTCCTTATGGAGATCTTTCACCTTCTTGGATAAACATATTCCTAAGTATTTTATTTTCTCTGTAGCTATTATGAATGGCATTGAGTCTTTAATTTGACTCTCAGCTTGACTGTTATATAACCTGCTGCTGAATGATTACTGGGTCAAGAATGAAATTAAGATGAATATCAAAAGATTCCTCAAACTGACTGACAAAGAGGACACAAACTATCAGAATCTCTCGGATTCAGGATAAGCAGTCCTAAGGGGAAATTTCATAGTCTTAAATGCCCTTGTCAAAAAGATGAAAAGATCACAAATTAATAACCTCATGTCATCTTTCAAGGAACTACAAAAGGAAGAGCAAACCAAACCCCAAATCAGCAGAGGAAAAGAAACACCAAAAACTCAGAGCAGAGTCCAATGAAATGGAAAACAAAACAAAAAATGCAAAAGATCAACAAAATAAAAGTTTGTTCTTTTAAAAGATAAAAAAGATTGACAGACCTCTTGCTAGATTAACCAGAAATAGAAGAGGAAGGACCCAAGTAAATTCAATCAGAAATGCAAAAGGAGATATTACAACTGATACCACAGAAATACAAAATATCATTTGTGAATACTATGAAAATCTCTACCCACATAAAGTAGAAAATGTAGAGGAAATGGACAAATTCCTGGAAACACACAACTTCCCAAGGATCAATCAGGAATAAATAGAAATTCTGAATAAACCAATAAAGAGCAGTGAAATCAAATCAATAATAAAAAATCTTCCAACCAATAAAAAGGCCTCAGACCAGATGGATTCACAGCAGAATTCTACCAGATCTACAAAGAAGAGGTGGTACCCATATTATAGAAATTATTCCATTACACTGAGAAGGAGGAAATCCTCCCCAACTCAATGTATGAAATCAGTATCACCTTGATACCAAAGCCAGGAAAGGACACAGCAAAAAAGAAAACTACACCAATATCCCTTATGAATATAGATGCAAAAATCCTCAACAAAATACTAGCAAAACAAATTCAACAGCATATCAAAAAAATAATCCACCATGACCAAGTGGGCTTTATTCCAGGGATGCAAGGATGGTTCAACATACATAAATCAATAATTGCAATTTACCGCATAAACGGAAGCAAAAACAAAGACCGTATGACCATCTCAATAGATGCAGAAATAAATCATTTGACAAAATACAACACACTTTCATTATAAAAACCCTCAAGAAACTTTATATAGAATAAATATATCTCAAAAGTTTAAAAGCCATTTATGACAAGCCCACAGCCAACATCATACTGAACAGTGAAAAAGTTGAAAGCATTTTCTCTAAGAATTGGAACAAAACAAGTGTGTCCACTGCCCCCACTGAACTCAACACAGCACTGGAAGTCCTACCCAGAGCAATAAGACAAGAGAACAAAATAAATGGTATCCAAATTGGGAAAGAGGACATCAAACTATCAATTTTCACTGATTATATCATCTTGTATTTAGAAAATCCCAAAGACTTCACCAAGAGACTCCAAAGTTGAAATGAGAATTCTAGTTGTTTCAAATTGTTGCCAACGTATAACACAGTAAGTTTCTTTTTCTCTTTGTTAAAGCCATTTTAATAGGTGTTTAGTGCTGCCCCATTCTGATATAAATTTATATTTCTTTGTTACTAAGGATGTTAATTTTTATGTGCTTATTTTCTACTCATATGTCATTTCTGACAAAGTACCTGTTCAAGTCTCCATTTTTAAATTGTTATTTGTTTTCTGATAATTGAGGTTTTATTAGGGTGCTAACGATGTTTCATGCCATTAGCTATAGTTTGTTTTAAATAAGGGCTTTAAATTTCTGACTTGTTCAAATATGAAGGATTTGGGGCATTTTTTTACATACATACTAATAAATCCCTGAAAACATGCTGAATGGCTGTGTGTGGTGGTGCGCACCTATAGTCCCAGCTATTCAGGAGGCTGAGGCAGGAGGACCACTTGAGCCCAGCAGTTGGCGGCTGTATTGTGCAATCATGGTGCCTGTGAACAGCCACTGCACTCCAGCCTGTGCAACATAATAAGAACTTTTCTCTTAAAAAAAAGCTTAAAATGAAAAATACTAAAATTTTTAAACTTTTTACTAATATATGGTATATGGCATGATTTTGAAAATTGAATACATAATTCCTTATATATGTAATTATTTTAATTTATCACATTATAAAATAATTTTAATTTTGAAGAAGTCTAATTTATCAACTTTTATCTTAAAATTTATCTTAAAAAATCTTTAACTAACTCAAAGTTACAGCAATTTTTTCTGTATCTTATTCCAGAAATTTCATAGTTTTAGATTTTAAATTGATGTCTATGAATTATTTTGAGTTAATGTTTTTATAGAGTTTAAAGAAATGGATCAACAATCTCTTTTTTTTATATGATGTCCAAATATTCCAGAATTATTTGTTGACAGGACTATCTTTTCCACTGAATTTCTTTCCCATCTTTCTCTAAAATCAATTGACCATACATGTGTGGATCTATTGCTGAACTCTCTTCTATTCCTTTGATCTATACAAACTTTTCCAATATCATTCTTACTGATTACTCATGCTTTATAATAACTCTTGAAATCACATAGTGCAAGTACTTTAATTTTGTTCTGATTAAATTTTTACTTTTCTACTTTTTTTGCCTTCCTCCTTAAATTTAGATCAATCCACTGGTATTTTGTATGGGATTATGTTGAATCTAGACATCAGTTTGGGGAGAATTGACATCTTAACAATATCTAAATCTCTAATATATGACCAAAATTCCTTGATTTGTTTCGGTCTTCTTTAATTTCATTCAGTAAAGATTTTAAATTTTGATATACAAATTTTGTGAATACCTTGTTATATGTATTTCAAGGTATCTCATACTTTTGACAGTTGGCCTAAATTATAAAATTAATTTCCATAAAATAGTACATAGTATTCTCTTACTAATTTTTAATTTCTGTTGGAACTGACATTCTTCTTTTTTTTTCATTCTTAACATTGAAATTTTGTGTTTTTCTTTCTTTTTTTCTTGACTATTTTTCCTATATTCCCAGTGCTTCAATGAACCAACTTTTGAATTTCTTACTTTTTCTTATTGTAGCTCTTTTTCTTTTCCTGATTTATGTTCTTAGTTTCATTATTTCATTTTCTTATTACTCCTTTTGCTGGAAGGCAAATTTTTCTAATTCACCCTTTCACCAAGTTTACAGTCTGTGGCTTTGCATGTGATTCTCATTTACAATTCCCTGCCCGTGAAGTTCGATGGCCTTTTCTTGCATTTTCCCCCAAGATCGTCAAAAACTTCAGACCTCATTTCCCTGGTGTCAGCATGGCTGGTATTCACCGTGATGAAATATACTGCTATATAGTATATTTTTGCAAAGGTTTGTAAATAGCTGCTCTTCTGGCTCTCCAAGTGCCTTTCTGTTGTCCTGGCCCGGCTGGCCCGTCCCCTTGACATTCGTATTTGCTCATAATCCATCAGTTGTCAGGTCCAGTTCAGCCAAGGTCTACCTCTGTCAAAAGAGGCTCTTATATATTATCAATATCAGCTCTCAAACGTCATTAAATGTCCTTAGGCAGTTTTAGCTTCTAAATTTGCTTAACATTTGGATTTTTATTCTTTTTCTGCAGGGGAAGAAGTCATATTACTGGGAATTTCCTTACTTTCTTTTGGGTTTAGCTAAGAATATATGTAATAATTATTACTTGTTTACCTGTCATTGGATATACTGGAAAGATTTTCTGGCTTACCTAGTAGACCACATTGCTAAAAATAGAAGTCTTTCCCTTCCTCTTTCTATTGACTCTGTGTTTCTCATATCTCAATCTTATCTTTACCAAGGATGGCCTGAGGAACTAATCACGCTATATAGCATTATTTCTATGGAAAATTGTCAAATTCCTTATGTTTGACTTTAAAACAAAGTTTGGAACTAAATTTACACATAAATTTGGCCCAGCTGTAGGACCTATGGATCACATAAAAAAAACATTTTCACAGACATAGATAAAAAGTAGGCTAACATGAATGACACCTTCCTGGGCTCTACCACTCTTTCTATCACGTAACTTAATTACCATTTGTGGAAAATGTTCTAGAGAAAGTCACAGAAATATTTGACCATAGCTGAAAATAATGCAATTAAACCACTTCAAATATGAAAAATTATGAAAAGAACTAGTCTTTTCAAATTGAGTTTTTTCTCCAGTAGCTGAATGATATATTTTATTTGTAACAATTCTAAGACTGTATTATTTAACACACAGCAAGTATAAAGTATAACAAAAAATTAGGTAATTTGTAGTCTTGAATGAATAATAATAATAATAATAATAGTGAGGTTTCAATCTCCAATTTTGTTTGACTTGTGAGAACTAACTCAAACTTGATTTAAACACTCATGAAAGAATCACTTGAGAGGTTTCTAGAAGAAAATAAAAAGAGCTCAGTCACAAATATGTAAAAGTTAGTGAGAGATAGTTTTATTTTTCAGCCAAAATCTTCTAATTTTTACTTGAGTTCAAAAATATTACAAGTACATTTGTTTGTACTCTACCTCTTGACATCTCACGATCCCAGTGAAAGAAAGCAAAAGAGAGACTATTTTTTCTTTCACATTTCTGTATCTAATAGAATGTCTTTGTTCAGACATCAAGGAACTCTACTGTTGTGCACTATAGACAAATGGATGGTTTGTTTCATTGACCTCTAGGCCTTTAAATGCTTTATTTTGGAACCAAAAATCAAGAAACAAGAATAAATCAAAATGAAGAATGTCAGAAGACTCTATCTGAAACCAGTCCAAACTGCTTCTGGCGTTAAAAATGTTATGCATATCCATGTGGAGCATTTGCCATTTTGAACATGAAAAATACTATTTATCAAATTTTATTGGGGGAATTCAATTGGAGTTATGTTTTAGAAATTATACGTATTGACTATTTGTAACCTAAAATAGATTGCCCACTTAAAACATGAATACACACATGTATGTGTGTTCCTGTATGCCTCTGTGTGTATGTGTGTAAGTGTGCAATGTTTATAGATAGTAGATAGTTCTAGGCCAATTAATAATGCTCACTTGACTTAAGCAATGTGGCATATTAGATTGGTTTAGCACATAAATTTTATATATTAATATTTTTCATGCATTATATTTTTCATATGTTGGCTCAGGGAATCATTCTTCCTAGGTTAAGAGCTTGGTTCTACTACTTGCTGAGTGCTATTTAGCAAGCTCCTAAATTCATTTGTGTCATAGTTTCATCATATGAAAAATAAGTAGTATTATGCCTACTTTAGAAAACAAAACAAATTCCATAATAAAGTTCCAAGAATTCCATAATAAAGTTCCCACTTATCTCATACAGTATCTAGCACCCATAGCACAGTATCTAGTATCTATAATAATATACTAGCTCAGAATTGGAATATTTAGTATATTTAGCATATACTGTTATTATCATTACTATCATTATTATTATATAATACTCTAGTACGATTTTAAATTATACCAGGTCATTCTAAAGTCCATTATTTCTATGAGAAAGCTAAATGTAAAATTTAACTTTAAGCTTCACTGAAGTAAAGTTATTGATCTCAGAGACTAGATTAGGACTAGAATTGAGATCTGGTTTTGGCACTGGCTAACTTGATGTTGCATGCTTTCCTTAGATGTTTGGGTATGAGATATCTGTCTGTCCTCATCACTAAATATGGTCCAACTTTGCACTCATATGTAATGCATTTATAATCAAATACCTACATTATATTCTACTTTATTTCAAAACTTTCAAGCTGTAGAGTTACCAACTTAATAAGACATGAGATGATGCATTAAAAAGGATAAGGGTAAATATTGTTTCAAACATTTGGTGTATTAATTCTACTCAGAATCCTCCCATGAGAGGGCAAGTCTAGAAGGAGGGATCAGGAAGCACTTTTCTTAGGCAGGGGATGTTCCTATGATTGTACCCATATGCAGGGATGGACATATTGTTCTGCAGGTCCCAGACGTCATTCAGTAACAGGGACTTTGCAAATAGCCAGGACAATGCATTATCCATTCAAGCATCTAAGACATACAGTTAGATAGAATGTATCTAAATTTTTTTCTTTCCCCAGGCATATTTAAAGCAGCAGTGACAGTAACTCAAGCACCTAAAATAGTCCTAATATTCTAATCTAGTTTTCCTCACTTAATTGTAATAATAGCAATATAGCAGATATCTACTGAGTGTTATTTTATATGCCAAAAACTATGCTAGATTTTTATAAACATTATTTTATTTATTCCTCAGGAAACTCATAGGCTAGGTAATATTGACAATAGATTTCAGGGGAAGACTGAACTCTAGACTGGTTTAGTGACTTTTCTAAAGATACGGGTTGAAAAGCAGCAGTCATATTCCAGAGCTTGAAAACTTAATTATTCATATTACCTTATACTGCCACTATAATGCCTCACTTTTAAAATAAATGACTTTTTTTACTAGCAGCTACCACCAACACAATTAAATTTATCAGGAATTAAAATGGGAAAGGAATAATTAAGAGAGAAAAAAAGGAAATGTGAGAGGAAAAGAGAACAGAAAAACGCTTATACGATGTATTGTTTGCAGTGGGTGCCATCAACAATTGCCTCAAAAAGTATTTAATACTGATCATACCACAGACTGGCCACCATGAAGGATGAGAGATTAGATTGGGCTTTAGAAGAATGAGGTATGGAAATAACCCCTCTAATGAAATCTATCAATTGTGTCAAATCTGTCCATTCTTCATCTCTAGGCATAGAAGATTCCTAAGAGGGGGAGAAAAAGTTTAGTTTTCTATTATAAAATGTACTTTTTAAATTTTTGTTTCAGTGCGTTGGGAATAAAAGTTACATATAAAACGAGTTTGCTGAAATGTATTTACTCCACATCAAACACACCATACCAAAAATTAAAAATTGAAATATGACTCTCTAGAGAATATCTAAATCATGTCTGGTGGGCTCCATTCAAATGGAATAATAGAACACTGTTAAAACAACATTCCTAAATGTACGTTGAATAATCTAATCAAAGAGCATTCTTTACTCACGTTATTTCTTTTGTTTGTGGTTTAGTCAAACCCACTCTCAAGGGTTTTTTTGCAACAACCTTAGTAGCCTGGGTTTCTACTGGGTCCAGCCTAAGCGTCTAAAAGTTTATGGAAATGTGCTAATGACTCATAGGAAGTCAAAGTCTGTCGTTTAAGTGATGCTCAGAAGAATTCAGATGTCAATTTTTCTATCTTTACAAGTGAAGACTGAGCAAGTCTCTGTGATGTGTCTGAAGACATCATGATAACCATTTGCTATGTTAAAACTGTACACCGTTTATGAATATTGCTGCTCAAGAGACCTATTCCATCCTCAAAACACATTTACATATACCCAATACAACTCTCAAGCACTTACCCCCAAGATAAATGAAAACCTATGACTACAAAAGACCTGTATAGCAATATTGGCAGAGCTCTATTCTTTGCAGGCAAAAAAAGGGGGGGGGGAATCATTTCAGAGGTGTTCAATGAAAAAATAATAATTTTAGTTATATTTTTATGATAGAATTTTACTAAGCAATAAAATTAATGAGAAATTAATACGCTTGAAAAGTAGTTGGGGAGCAAAATTAGGGGTCTCAATAGGGGAAAGGAATTCCTCAAAAACTGATATATGTGATTAACTGTACACCTCGGTAAATTCACTGAAAATCATTTAATTGTACACTTAAAGTGAAGTAAAGGCATGATATGTAAAGTATACTTCAATAAAAAAAAGACATTTTGGCAAAAATAATGAGAAAACTTAAAAAAAAAAAGCATGGACCAAGGTCTCAGGCATTATGCTGAAAGAAATAAGCTTGCCACAAAAGAGTGCATAACCCATAATTCTATTTATATTAAGTTGAAAGTAGGCACAACTATTCTTTCTCAAAAGAAGATCTAATAAGAAAAAAAAAATAGGCACAACTGATCTATATTGTAAAATTTTATTTATTTATGTTTTTTAGCAATGGAGTCTCACTATGTTGCCCAGGCTGGTCTTGAACTTCTGGCCTCAAGCCATCTTTCTGCATTGGCCTCCTAAAATGCTGGCATTACAGGCATGAGCCACCATGCCCAGCCTATGTTATAAAAATTTAAAACAATGATTGTCTCTGAGGAGTGTGACGTGAGGATTGATTGATGATAAGAGACTTTCTTTTCTGTTGAAGAGAGTGTAAATTGGTACACCAGAATGAAAACACATTTTTCAGTTAAACGTCCAAAAATTTCATTGCTAAGTATATGCACCCTGAAAGAAAAATATATATATACAAATATATATATATACACACACACGCATACCAGAAAGTATATAATGAACGTTTATTAGTAACATGGTTAAAATTAAGTAAAATGTGCAATAGAACTAATTGTCTATAAACTATTGTATAAGCAAAGTACTATTAATATGTTTTTATACACTAGGAATATTCATAGCATCATATAATCTATAGCAAAAACATGATAAATTTTATAAAGTTCAGTAAAAAATCATGGTATAAAATCACACATTTTTTCTTATTCCAATTACATGAAAAGCAGACAAAACTAATGTAAATATGAACACATATATGTAGTCTGCTTAAGGATAAATATATAATAAATGTAAGAAAGCATTATGCTAATTCAATATAATGATTAATTCTATGGACGAGAGTGGTTTGTGAACAGGAAGAGATACAGGGAGCTTCAGGCTTGCTTATGCTATTACAGCGTCTGATGAATGCGTGAACAAAATGTGCTATATCCATATAATGGAATATTATTGGGTAACAAAAAGGATTGAAGTATTCATACATGCGACAATATGGATGACTCTCAAGAACATTATGCAGGTCAGGAAAAACTACAGAATTTATGACCCAGTTGTATGAAATATTCAAAATAGGCAAATCTGTAGAGAGAGTAAATTAGTCGCTCTTTAGCACCGGGATAAGAAAGGGGAGAGTGACTGCTAATGCGTACAAGGTTTTTTGGGGGGGATTATCAAAATGTTCTACAATTACATTATAGTGATAATTGGACAAATGTTTAGTAAATACACTAAAATATCATTGAATATTATACTTTTGCCAGGGGAAATTTATGGTATTTATATTATAATCAATAAAACTATTAAAATGCAATAACTTTCTTATTGAACTCATTTCTTTCATGCTTCTCTATAGAAGCCCATTAGGCTTTGCAGTCTTACGGTTAACCACACATGAAATCTTACTGTTCAACTATTGCAAGTCATGGGATCCCAGAGCCTTATAGGTTACCCTTTGGTTGGATTATGGCCACATATACAATTCCAGATTGTTTTGATCCCCCTCAGACTACAATTCATTTTTGGTACATATTTCTATTTCAGGGTCTTCAATTTCCAAGAACAGAATCAAATTTTGCTAATTTTCAGAGGCAAAGAACTATAATAATAAAAAGCTATTTGGTAGCTCACAGAATCTCTAGAAACTCTGTCTAACCAGCTTTAGAGCTATATGGACAAAAAAAAAAAAAAATGCCCCAAATCCTACCACACAAAAGGTCTGCTCAGGTGCCATGTCCACAGATGCAGAACTTCAGGTGGTGCCTGATGATGCATGGAGGATGCTCTGTGCTACCCATGAAACCACATCCTCTGCTGGCCAAGGAACTCAGCCCTCCTGCTACCTCCGTTTCCATTGGAGAGTTCCTCCTAATAATCCCTGAGACTCATAGGCAGGTAACAATATCTGATAGGAAGAGCATTTCCCTGAGCCTACCTGCAAGAGACGCTGGCAAAGTCAATACTTGGCATTTTTAAAACCTATAAATTGAGAGAATTCCTGAAATATTCATAGAGCATTCAGCTGCCAGACAAGCCAAACAATATCCCAAATGTTCATGATAGTCAAAGTAGTGATTCATGATGGGCTTAAAACATGGTATGAAGTGTTTAATATGAAAATTATCCTGTATGCTTGCACATTATAACAAAGTACTCCTTCCACATAACAAGATATTATTTCAGTAGTTATATTAAGTACAGAGGCTAAAGCTCTTAGTTTGTAAACACTGATAAGCTTTTATATGTGAAAAAGTTCAGCATTCATTTAAAGAGTTAATTGATAAATATCACATATTATATAAATAGTTAATGTTAGTTGCAATAAGAAAAGATGCATATGTGTGTATATATATTGTTTGCATATATTACTGTAACTTTTCTTTTTAAGAAAAAAATAAGAAAAGTTTTTTTTATTATTTTTGTATTTTCAGTGTAAGGGAAATATTTCTCACCCTTTTAAGTACCACACTTGGCTGTGCAAAAAATTTTTTACCAGCTCATATGGGTGCTAATTATAGCCAATTACGCTCCAATTTTTCTGCCTTGGCACCACTCTACCTCTAAAAACCCATATTGCCTTCGAAAATGAAGAATTTATTGCTCATAATACAGCCTATTAGGATGTTTCTGATTTCATGAATCTTTTATTGTGAAATAATTTTGATACATAGCTTCAGGGGACAATGCCAAAACCAATTCTAAGCATTTTCTTGCAAGAGTTGTAGTTTAAGAATTTATATTATTGATAAGCATACACACTATTTGCTTTAGGAACCAGTTTATTCACATTTCATTCACTTCTCTATTATAAATGATACACACAGGAGAAGAAATGAGATGTTTCTAAACTACCTTCCCAACAATTTGGGAAAAACCCTTCAACTTAGCGTATGTAACTTTCTTTTTTTTACTGTCTGACTCCCCCTCATCTCTCAAATCTAGGGCCGAAACTGTCAAGTCATTTTACAGACTATTTCCCACTTCTTTAGACACTTAAACATTTTAGGTAAACAATTTAAAACAGTTTAGGTTATCTATACCTTCTTCAGAGCATGATGAATCCATGTGATTAAAAATATCTACACACACAGGCCTAGGCAGTGAGAAAAGTGTCTTTCTGAATTAGATTAGAATTAGAATTAGAATTCTGAATTAGAATTAGTGTTATGCTTCACACTTGGGCTTCCCAAAGGACATTGTTCACACTTCAAATCACCCTTATTTGGAGTATTTACTTGTTGATTCTGTCATCTTTCATTCTTCAAACTTGTTTACCTTTAGACACCAGAGTAAAATCAAATTTCTTCTTGGTAACTCTAGACTAGAAAACCAAATATATTTGGTTTTTTAATTTGTATGACAAATATATTGTCATACTGTCAATGAGCATGAACTCAGCTCTCAGCTGATAATAAATACTGAACAAAAGTATAGGCACTCTTTTCCAGACCAAAAAAATTTTTGACTGCCTAGAAAGTTATTGCCAAAATCATATAACTTATTTCATCATGCATTATCAGTTTCTTCCATTAGTATTAAAGTAACTATAAACATACTAGCCTTTTTCATACATTCTCTTCTGACAGATTTTATATAAATGTTAATATACACAAAGGTAGAAAGGATAGTTCAATAAACCCTCATATGTCAACTTATACCTCTGTTCAATTTCACAATTATCAATATATTGTCATGTTTGTTTCATCCTTACCATTTTTTATCTCTCTGTCTATCTCAGTCTCTCTGTCTCTCTCTCACTGAATTATTTTAAAGCATATACTAGAAATCTGAAAAATATTTGGAAATTTTACATATCCAAAATAACATTATTCTACCTAACAATATTTATAACAATTCTCTGGAGTTATCTGATGCCAAATCTATATGAAAAGTTCCCATCTATTAATAATTTATTTTATATAAGAAACAAACAAGTCTATAAGTTGCATATGGTTGATTTGTTTCTTAAACAGATTCTATTTTTTGTCAAGAACTTTACATTTTACTGTAATTGTTTATTTTCTTGACTTATCTCCTTACTCATTTTTTTCCTTACTGCTCATATTTAGAGATACAGAAAGTAACACAGGGAGCATATAGTATATGCTCAATACATTTTTGGTGAATATATTGATAGCTGAGAGAACAAATGAGTATTAAGGCCGAGCTTGATATTAAGCCCTAACGTTATTTTAGTTTATTATGAATCTCTAAATCGCAATGTTCTCATTCCCTTGACAGATAAAATGCAGAGTTGGCACACATATATCAGAAAAAAGTATACGCTTTTATCATGTCATATACTCCTTGAAGATACATCAGCTCAGTTATTGTTCCTCACTTTGCTTAGTTGTGCAAGCATTTCCCTCTCACCCTTTCTCTCCCTCTCTCTCTCCCCATCTTTCTCCTTCTCTCCCTCTCCCACTCCTTCTGAGCTTTCCTAGAAATGGAAGTTAGCATTAGGCTTCTTGATATTCAGGAGTTTTTGCTTTGTTTTCTTTTATAAGGATACAAAATATTCATGCTGTCTACTTCCTATATTGCATTGCATCAGAAGGCACATGATATTTGAATTCCCTACATTTGAAACACTGATGTTAATCACTTAAACAGGTCATGATAGCCTGATCTCTATTGTAAGCTTCCCCATTAACTTTTCATCTTTTTTGTATTAAATTTATTATTGCCTGAATCTGTTATTTTACTGTTTAATGGCAATCCATCTAAGTCTGTTATTTCCTCCCACATTTATTAGAAAAAATTCTTCCGTTTTATTTTAATTTTTTGTTTTTTAAATTAATTAGCAGGGTCAGCTTAATGGGCATTCAACCTATACAGTCAGTCACACAGGACCCCACATTCTGGAAGGTCTCGTTCTTGGTTTAATTCTCTGAAATTGCCATCTTGCAATTCTTAATAATTACTGAACAAGGAGACTTACATATTCATTTTGTACTGGATTCCTCAAATTATCTAACTGTAATTTGCAATCCCACCAATAGTGTAAGAGTGTTCCTGTCTCTCCACAAAGAGTTTGGAGATACCTCAAAGAGCTAAAAATAGAAATACCATTTGCTCCAGCAATAGCACTATTAGACATCTACCCAAAGGAGCAAAAGACATTGTATAATAAAGACATCTGCACCTGAATGTTTATGGCAGCACAATTCACTATTGAAAGAATGTGGAAACAACCCAAGTGCCCATCAATTCATGAGTGGATTATTAAAATTTGGTATATGTATACAATGGAATATTACTCAATTATAAGAAATACAGTGATCTAGCACCTCTTATATTTTCCTGGATTGAGCTTGAGCCCATTATCCGAAGTGAGGTGAACAAGATCGGAAGAATAGACTCCACTTGTACTCGCCATCAAATTAGTACTGACTGATTAACACTATGGTGCTCAAATGGTAATAATATTCTCTAGGGTTTAGAGGACTGGGGGGCTGTAAACTCACAACTAAAAGACACAGTGAGCATTGTAGAAGGGAAAGTCATGCCTCTAATCCTCGCTAGGGTGAAGTAAAGACAAAAAATTTAACCAAAATGTTTGCACCCTCATAATACCCTGAAATAAAAAATTAAAAATATTATCTAGCTGCTAGTGTCAACTAGGGCTATTTGGCTATGTTCATAGAGAAATGGAAAAATACATGATTAATTTTTCCTTTTAATTACCAATTTTCAGAGAAAGGACTTGGAGCTCTGGTTTTTTATGTTCAATGGTAACCAAACAGATGTTTTTGCCTATCCATTTCTTAAGGATTATAATAAAACTCATTGGTTTTTACATATGAATAGTGTGAAAAGCAATCACATTTATTATTCTTTTTGATGATCAAATTGTCCCACCATTGGCCCATGAGACACCATTTATGTTGGTTTTTATGTCCTTTTGGCAGATGCCTATTAGGTTTAGGGAGGTTTCTTACTTTCTGGTGGTAACAAAATTTCCCAGTTTATCTCATATGTTTCTTACCCCAGAATCTATTTTATTATTTTACCAAAAAATGATGCTTTTTTTTCCCCATGGAGAATTTAAGCATTTTAATGGCGAATCATATTTAAAGATTACAATCTTAGAAATTGGTGAGCATATTACTGTTGAATTGTCAATGTTTTTAATGGACTAGGAAACATATATGTATGTGCATATATAATCTTTATGCATGTATTTTCATGTATGTATATCTACATTTACAACTTATTATTATTTTGAATATTTAAATATTTTACATTTTGAAGTGTCTCCAAAATGTAAGTGTCAAGTGAAAAAGTTCTTTCCTAGAAATTCAGACTAGAATGATCCCATTAAATGCTTTTAAATAGAAGAAATCAGCTGTTTATCACTTCCTTCCTCCATTTGGTGTGGTATTGTATTCTGCAAGAGTAGCAAATTCATATGGTCATATTCTTGCCTTTTCTGTTTATTTAAAGAATACAACAACATCTGAATGGGTGATTTTAGCTTGCTTATAAGCCATAGTTTATAGAGATGAATTTGTTCTTTTAAGCTGCTTTGGTTTTGAATGCATTCCAAGGAAAGAAAAGCTAAGGGTTTCTGCTGTAAATAAAGTAGGCTACCAGTAAAACAGAGCAGATCACTGTGTTCTATATTTTATTTCCTCTTGAGATCATCATTAGGGACTGAGCCCATCTCACTTCAAACTCATAAATAATTCCTACAAGTTATCACAACTATTTTGGAGCTAAATTCAAAAATCAATATTTTCTACCTCCCCCCAAATAAAATATAAAACAAAATCCAGAATAAAACAGAAGATAAATTTCCACAAATTATAAGCTAAAATTTAAATAAATTTTGATAGTTTTTAAATGGTAGACTATAGTCACATGTAAATATTCAACTTACTGAAATTTTTGTTTCTATTTCATCTTAATAAAAATTTGGAAATTGACCAAAACCAACATTTCTAGGAAGCCAGCATTATACATCATGGCAAAAGAAAAATAAAGATATCTAGGTGGTTATTTTTTAAATCAATTTTATGTCTTTTCCCCATACAGTCACAATGTAGTTTCTTGGTATTGTTTTCTACAGATAAATTTTTCTCTCCATGCTACTCAATCATTGTATTTACTTTGCCCTATTCTTGCCCATTTAATTATCATAATGTGCTTTGAATCCTAAAATTTATCTTCTCTTGAATTAAAGAAAAAACGTGAAGAAATAAAACTTAGATGAATCGATTGATCGTGTTCTACTAAGGTGTGGTTATTTTTCTGAATTTAAATACACATTCCTCACTTCTTCCATTATGCTCCATGCATGTAACCAAAGTGTAAATTCTCATGCTCTCAGGGTAAATTACATATGAGCCAATTCTTTAAACTGGGTGAAATATTGAACTACCTTGACCATTAGAAGAGAAATACTGTGTGATGATGCAGGAAGATTTGATTTGGATATTGGACCTTATGAATTCCATTCACAGCCATATTTCTAATATTCTATGTCATTTATGGATGGGATACAAATAAACATAAATGAGGTACAAAACTTCCCTGAGTCACAATGTCCTCAGAAGTCAAATGAAGGAGCCAAGATTTAGAAAAATATAAATTACATAATAATTAAATTCCATATACCACAAACTTCCACAGAAAATATATGACTTTGAAACAATTGCACAGGTGGTATGAGACATTTTTTAAAGCAAAGACGACTAAATTGTACCAAGCTGTACTTTAGTACAAAACAGAATCCCAGTTTGTGAGACTAAAATAACCCTATTATTATTTCTACCTAACATGTCATATCTTTCATAGGACAGAAGGCTTATTCTTAGGAGAAATGACTGTCATTCTTGGACCCTTCTGTTTATAAAATAGTAAGTTTGTATAACGGTGTTTTGCTAACTTTGGTATTTTTTGGAATTTTTTTTTCCAGTTTTACTTAATAGTATTTAATACTTGAATTCTCTTGATATTGGTTTTGAAAATCTGTCTTGGTTTGGGTTCCTTAGATGCAAACCATGATACAAACACCAGTAATGTAGTAGAGAAAGTAAGACAGAGAAGAGAGAAGGCCAATAAAATACTAATTAAGAGTATTGAACAACTAGGTTCAATTTTGTGAGGAAACCTCTGAGTACTACAAAGGAACACTTCAGAATTGTCCCACTGAGATTGGAGAAACAGGGGTACTTACCCACCTTTCCCTCCCCTTATTAGTTGAGAGAACTTCTAGCTAGACTTTTATCCAGGAAACAAAAAAGAGAGAGATTAAACGCTATCAATATGAGAAATGAGAAATGAGATATCATTATATATCCTACATACAGTAAAAATATTATAAGAAAATATTACATACAACTTTATGTAAACAAATTCGATAACTTAGATGAAATAGCAAATTCCTTGAAAGACACAAACTACTAAAGCTGACTTAACTGGAAATAAGTACTGAACACCTCCAACGTTCAGTGGTCAGTGTGGAGATGAGAGAAGAGTAAGAATATTTAGTAAGAGGGGAAGAGAATATGAAAAAGAAATAGAGAAAGTCTTCGAAGATACAGTATCACAAAAGCCAAAAGAAAAGAAAATTTCACAACATAACAAAATATTGTGAAATGTTTACTGATGATAGCATTGGGCAAATTACGACTGATCTACAGGAGAATGGTTTCAGTAGAATAAAAGGAGTAGATACTAAATTACTACAGTTTAAAGAACAGGTGAATAGTCATGCAGTTGAAGAAACAGTATGTAAAGTACAATTTTGAGAAGCATATTTATTAATCGAAATTTAGAAAAAGGGTAAACAAGGTCAAGGAAGTATTTCCGTAGCCTATTTTCCATTCATTCAACATCATTAGGAAATACCTCTGTTGTGTTTATTATGTACGTATGTGGCAATTGTATTTGCCCAACCAAAAATGAGATATGTTTTCTGAAAATTAGTATTATGAGACAATTATTATGAGTCAATACGTCTATCAAGAATTAGTTTAGGAGATGTATTTTTAGAGCAAATGCTTGAATTTCTGCAATAGTCTGGAAATAATATGGGAATAATAAGGTCATTTTTGGAGTGCAAACTGGCCTATAAAACCAAAATGCATAATCACTGTGACTGTCAGCTTGACACTTTTCTAGGTGGCATTGAATCAGCAAAGAATTAAGCATTGTCTTTGCCTTTAGGATCTCACAGAGGCAGAAATTTAAACAAATACATACAACGTAATGTCTTAAGTGCCGGCATAGAGGGGTGGGGAACCTGCAGCTTTCTAATTTCAAGATTGTTCTTTTTTAAGCACCAAAAGAATCAAGAAAAGCTTCGTCTTTCTTTGCTGCACCCCTTTTAATAAAATTATTTGTTCTGCAAGATTTGGATTCAGTCAAAAGCCCGCAGTCAAAGATCCAGAAGGCCACATGTGGCCCCAAGGGCTCAGATTCCAATCCCTCCAAACATCTGAGTGACACATATGTTTAAAGAGTAGAAAATATAACAAAAAGATTTTAAATGATCACAGAAATACTTGCAAAGATGTTTCAGAAAAGAATAAAACAAAATAAAAACTTGCCGAAGACCCCAGGGATTGTAACTAGTTTGTAATCAACTGGAATTGTTCTCTTACTTAGAAGCATCTGATGTTTTTTCTTGGCTATGAGAGAAAATCTAACACCCAGCTATTTCTTCAACTAGAAACAATTACAACCTCCTCCTTACCCCCCAAAATCACATGCCTTGGACTCCCCAATTTATCCATACTAGATTTGCTTTGATTTTTTGATATGGTCATGACAACTTACTCCAAACATACTCAACAGGGTCATAAATTATTTTATTTCCAGGACTACATACTTGCTATTAATATTTTGTCTTCTTTTGACATTTTTTCACCCTCTCCACTCACTCTCCTTTTACCTAGTTTATGAGATGGGAGATAGACTTCCCACAGGTACAGATCAAACATGAAATTATTATTACCAATAGCCAAGATATGAAAACAACGTAAGTGTCCATTGATAAGTAAACGGATAAAGAAATTGTGCAATCTCTCTCTCTCTCTCTCCATACACACACACACACACACACACACACACACACACACACAATGGATTATTATTCAGCCTTAAGAAAAAATAAAAAAGAGATACTGCCATTTGCAACAACACAGATGAGCTTGGAGGACATTAGGCTAAGTGAAGTAAGCCAGAAAAAGAAAGACAAATACTGAATGATAATGAGAAGAAAAAGAAACAAAGGAAGGAAGGAAGGAAGGAAGGAAGGAAAGAAGGAAGGAAGGAAATGGAAATGAAACAGAGAGTAGAACAGCAAAACAGTGGTTACCAGGTACCAGGAACAGGAAGGGGGATAAAATGGGAAGAAGTAGGAAAAAGGGTACACATTTGCAGTTAGGTAGTAAAAATAAGTCTAGAAATATAATGTATAGCATTACAATTAATAACATTGTATTGTATACTAAAAATTTGCTGAATTTTCTAGAATTTAGGTGTTCTTATTTAAAAAATAAATAAACAATAGATAACTATGGAAGGTGATGGATAGGCTAATTTGACTGTAATACTCTCTTCACTATGTATATGTATATGTATATCAGAACATCATGTTGTATGCCTTAAATATACACAACAAAATGAATTTATAAAAGATCAAGTTCAGCAGTATTGCAGTATTGAAAATTATCCTACCAGTTCAGAGTTTGTATGTAAACTCTTGTTCATGGAGTTATCTGGAGATATAGATTCCTAACTTGTAGACCTCGTAACACAAAAGCGTTTGCAATAGAATGCAAGAGGGAGGAAAGGAGTTACTCTACCTGTTTTCCCTCACATTCCATTAATAAGAACTGAGTCTATTAGTTACATCTAGCTGAAAATGATACTGAAAAAGTTGTCTTTATTTTTTGCAACAATGTGTCCAGCTAAATATCAAGGTTCTCTCCCTATGAAAAAGAATAGGAGAAAACACTGGGAGTACAACTTACTGTTTCTGCCCAGACTACCCTTTGAATATCTAAATATCCAAGTTCATGCTTTTATACAAAAAAAAACAGCACACTCATCCCCCTTACACACAACTTACCAAGGAGACTACCATCCAAGCCTGTCAGAGACTACAACCTACCTTGAGGTTCAGGGTGATGTGAGGGCCTCTCTATCACATGGAGATGTGGCTCTCATGGCCTAGAAAATTACAAAATAAGAGCAATCTGTCTCTCCTCATCATGTGTAGACACAGTAATATGAGAGGAAAAAGATAAACAGAATAAAGATTCACATCCAGAAAGAGAAAAGTGACAAATACAAAAATAACTGATCAACAATAAAGATGAACTCTCCTATTGGACGGTGACTAACAAGAGTTCCTGTTCTGAAACTAGAATAAGTTCTTGGGTGAGCTGATCTGACAGTCCCTGGTTTAGTTCTTTAGGAGGAACGGAATCCTCATCCATTTTTTTATGTGTAACCCTTGGTTTTAACTTCTGGGGTATTTTCCCATATCCTTTACCCCACAGTAGAAATAGAAAAAGTTGACTCTTGAGAGTATACCCCTTGTGGACCTGCACATTTCTCTCTGACTGATTCATATTGGAGCAAATTGGAGGCCAAGGTGGAGTTTTAAGGGTCAAATTGTCATAGGTTTTTACAGGCCAGCCTTGTGATTTCTTCAAAAGCTCCTTAAAAGATCTTTTTTCCTCCTTAGTTCCACGTGCAGGCATCAACAGGCAAAGATCTCATCGAGAACTATTTCAGCCTGAAGACTGTTTCCTTACTTACTGGCCTCTATGCTCTGGTCATTTCCTTCTCAAGTAAATGATGGCACCATAGGAAACAATAACTTTGAGAAAGCAATACCTTAGTTTTATTATTTTTTTCAATTGCCTGGTTCTCATGGATGGCAGATAATCTTAGGAAGAGATGCTTGAAAAGGTTTAGGTAACAGGTTTATCTCCTTTTATAGCTGTCATTTTACTCACAACTGTCTTAATTTCAGGACTGCATGTAGTTGGTTTTGCGTCAATGCTGTCAGTGTATTAGTTTCAAGTTACCAGATTCTAAATTAGATGCATCAAGTTCAAGAAGTGTTTGAATGTATTATATTAATTGATTTTTACATACCTCACTTAAATATTTTCTAACAGCATTAGCCAGACAGAGATAAATTTTGTATATTGGAATAAACATCCGTGCATTCTCTGTAGGCCATTATTCTAATATAACAGGAATTTAAGGGCATGAAGTGTCACTTTCAAATAAGTAGTTTGACTCACATTTTACACAGTCACAAACTAACTAGTTTCAAACTAAAACCTTCTCATTCCATAGTCAGTGCTGTTTCTACCATAATGTAACATTTCACAATTTTTGTGTAAATAGCATCATCTTGAACTTGATGTGTTTTAAAACTTTAATTGTGCAATGTATGATTCCAAAACTGGCCACAAATTTCTGTATTCTGATTTGTTTCTCAGGTATATAGTACCTTTGATTCCTTAGAATTAAATATATTTTAGTAAGCAAAATTATCAAAGGTTAAGAACTGTATTTTATTATAAATTTTCATTGTACTATAATGAAAAATGAAAAAGAAGATTAAAAACTGATTTGAAAATTAATCCTTAAATCTCTTCTTCAAGTAATTTGGTTTTCAATTAATAAAATGGGATTTTAAGATTTCATGTTATGTGCAATGAGATTTATGTTATTGTCATGGTTGTTGTTGCAAATAACCAGGGTTTAGTCTACTTTAAAAATAAAAATAATCCTTGAATCTCATTTTAGTAAGAGATTTTATCAGTAGGAAAGAGAAAGCATTAATCTGCATGCAACTTACATGTAGTCACACTGGCTTGCCCTTGGAAACAATAATATTTAGGTCCAAGCTAGGAAAAAAAAATTGAATAGTCAAAAATAAAAGAAAATCTGCAAAGTCAGGAATGAAGTTCTAGGGAATACTGATATTTTGGCACAATGATTACCCAGTGTGCACAGTTCACCACCTCACTTAATTATTTCTGAAATAACCTTGTGCCAGATGCCAAATTGGATCTTTTTAAAAACCATTTGAGGGAAATATTGAGTTCAAGTTTAAAACATGTAGCAAACAAAAATGTCTGCATAGCATTTATTTTAGAAGTTATTCATAAGGACCTTCCTTTTTCCAGGGAGTTAAAACATAATTAACCTTTGATATAAATAATCATCATAAATAACTATTTTGAAATGTTATTTGTTGGCGATTTATCGATCATCTCCCTGGAGGATTAACACTGTACTAAGACAAAGAGGTACATAATCAGAGAAGAGTTTGTGATATTATACTACTTTCAGTATAGGATTATATAATATACTTACATAGGCAAGATCCAAGCCTTTAGAAATTGACTAGCTAACAATAATTTTTTAAGTAAATAAAAAGATGAAAGTAGATAAAGGTAAAAGTTTGTTGCCATGTAGATCTATGTTTTAATATTGAGTCTTTCATTTATTAGTTGTATAATTATCCACAACTAACTTAACCACTGAATCTTGATAGTCTTATCTATAAATTGAGGATCACAATATCTAACTTTCAGTATTATTGTAAAAATAAAGATAATAATGCTAACGTGTTTGTTGGAGAATATTCAATTAACACAAGAAGACAGAGAAAATATTATCATATTAATACAACGGCTTATATTAAAATGTCCAAAACAATAGATGCTGGTGTGGATGCAGTGAGAAAGGAACACTTATACACGGTTGGTGGGACTGCAAACTAGTGCAACCTCTATGGAAAGGAGTATGGAGATACCTCAAAGAATGAAATGCAGACCTACCATTTGATAC